>JAABOM020028135.1:0-17680 GCA_011800125.2 Solanum clarkiae
TTCTATTTTTAATCCAATTGAGGACTTCCGACTCCAACTTAATTATGCACGCCAAATTTACTTGATACTCTAATCATACACCGGAAAAATTACTTAAGTTCCAACTACATGATGTCCACAACAAAATTCTCCAATTGGGTATTTATCCTTAATTTAAAAACGTACGGGGTGTAACAACATTCCCAGGATTCGCAACTGCGTTACCACAAATGATAAACCTTGATGTAATTTCATACTCAAATCATTGCTTCGAGGCAGCAAAAAAAAAGGTATAAATTTCCAATATTTACAACGACAAAATCTTAAAATTTAAATTTATTGATATAACTAATCCCTCAGTACAATTTTTTCAGGTTGTCCTAAAAAACATAATACCAACTGAATTGGAGCTATCAACTATGCAACTATTGTCAGAACATGTTGAATCAGATACAGTGCAGACCCGGACAACTGCAGCCAATATTTGTTAAATTATCCACTCCGAGGATGATTTTCAAGAGCCTCCAATCCCAAGACAGAACAAAGAGAAAGAAAAAATATTACATTCTGTATCACCTACAAGGAAAAAATTGAGAAGTTCCGTTACAAAAGCAGTCCAAAATTTACCGAATAAAAGGCCAACACCCCAGCGTCAAGTATCACGTCCAACTCATGCCAAGACAATCCCAGCTAAGAAAAAGGACTCGAAACAGAATAGAAATGCTGCAAAAAAGGCAGACACAAGGCGACCAATGGAATGAAAAGAAGCAAACGCCACTGATTCCACCAACATTAGTCTCGCACACATTCGTATCAAAAATGCTTGCACAAATTAGATACTCATTGAAATCATTACTAGCTTTTTTCAGCATAACATAAACCCTAACACCCATATCATTGTGTATCACCATCGGCGTATCTCCTGGGTTGACTTTGTATTCCATATAAATTATCTTCTTCATAACATTAACACCAATTTTGTTTGCAATTAGCGTATGCAATTCCAGATAAGTTGAATGTTCTCTAAAGACAACACCCTCCAAAATATAATTAATGTAACAATTTTCATCTTCCCAACACCCGGAATACATCACCATAAGGGGTATCGAAGCCATCACTATACATAACATATAACACACATTAGCAATGTACACACTTTAGCAGTGTATAAAAAAAATTTACTCACATTACTCAACCCAAAATTTATACAAATCAAACTAGAATACATACAATTTATAATTTTTTTTATACATACAGCAGTTTACACACGTATAACTACTGCATTTATACAACCAATACCTAACCGAAATAATCTCTACAGTTGCCACAACTAAATATATACATTATAATGTCCAACATTCGTAATCTATACATATAATATGATTATACAATGTAACAAAAAACCTATATTTTTATATGTTCATATGCATCACACAAACTGAATAATCAAGCCAAAAAACCAAAAATTAAAAATGTTTATACAAAAAATATATCATACTTTTTTCAACAGATTCTTGAACAAAAAAAAGAAACTGTTCATGTTCCTAATGTATAGATCAACAAAGATACTGCATAATCTAAAGAAAATTCCAGACTAATAGAATGAAAATAACAAAGATATCGAAAAAAGATATTCTACAATCTTTCATAAGAGAATTATTTCGTATATTATAGTTTCATATAATATATTCAACAAACGTATCAAAAATGAAATAGAACATGTATTCAACTCATCCGATTTTCTTATAACGATGCTGAAATATTTTGAAATAATTTTTATTGAACAAACGCAACACCAAGCAACTATGGTGTTTTTTTAAAAAAAAATTTCCTTTATAAAATTATAATAAGTTAGAAAAACTGATTATAAGGAACTTCCATTATTAAATAAAACGTTTCCTTAAATTGCAGCTGATCATTAGTCAATCAGCATTAAATGCCAGCTCATATATTTTGTATAATGATTCAATGCATACATGTTTTATACAGAACGAATTTTCATGACAATAGCTATAAAATACAATTACAGAAAATATAGCTATTTTAATATATTATATTTCACTAAGCGGCTATTTATGAATTTTCCACTAAATCTATAGCAACTTTTTATATTGTAGACACAATATATTCTTTTGTGGAAATGAATGGATTTATTTTCTATGAAAATTTAACGTTTGTGGCTATTTTATATTTTCAATCTTGCGGTAACAATACTTATAGTTAGTTATAAGTGAGAAAATATATAGCTATAAAACTAAAGTATTTACCATAAATACTTTGCCACAAAGCTAAAAATTCATTCTTTTTTACGTGGAATATATAAATCATAGCTAATTTTCCTAATTTTCTATGAAAAAGTGAAAAAATAGCCATATTTTTTAAATAATTTTATATAGATTTGGCCATAATTACAAAAATTTATTGCTAAAAATTGAAGAATATTGCCATAAGCATTGTTAATCACAAGAATTTTTATAATGTAACTAAAAATATAAAATAGATTTCAACAATTACATAACAACAAATAAAAAAAAGTCTCCACAAGCTTTGTTAATCAGAAAAGTTACATAATGTAGCCACAATCTATTTTCGTATTCTAAAATAAATTTCAAGTTATATATAACTGCATTTTATAATTTTGAGAATAATCACAATATACAATTTTTCAAAGACACTAACTTGTTTGAGTTTCAAAAAAGTAGTCTTCTCCTAAGCTCTCCTTCCATGATCTATACCTGTACCTTAGCTTGATTAACAACGGTCTTAATTTGTCATTTAAATGCTCTTTTCCATAAAGATGCCTATCAATAATGATAAAGTAATTTAGCACCAAGAAAAACATGATCAACTGATTATATATGCAAGTGTATATATGTATATATAAAACAAAAATAAGTAAAAATACAAAGTGAGCAAAGAAGTAAACAAATCTGTAACTTTTTAAACTTCTTTGTAGATATAGATATCAAATTTTAGTATCAATTATAAAACTTATACGTAGGAAGAAAATTACCTCTTATATAAATAAAAATATACAATTGAATACAATATTTATTGATTCAAGCCATGAAAACAATTTCCTACAAAAATACAAAATATGATTATGCACAATAAGTTAATCATAATTTAATTTTTTCTGACGAACCTACGCATAAAAAAAATTAGAATGTCTCTCTCTATATATATATATATAACTTACCTCATTCATTTGAACAACGCATGTAAAACTTTAAAAATAATTTAGCAGAACATCACACATACAAATTTGAACAAGAAACTAAGATAAGAAATGGGGAGGGAAGGGTTAGGTGCACACAAGAAATGTATGGGAGGAAGGTAAAGGGTATTTAGGTGTTTGTTAAGTGGGAAGGAAAAGTAAATTATTTGACTGGGTTTTAAAGTTTTGGGAGAAAACTTTGATCTTTTTCCATTTTTAATTAGAAACTTACATGGATATACTAGATTAAAAAAATTATTTACCATTTATAATAATAAAAAATTATTTTCACTACACACTTATAATATATTTATATTGAATGCATGATGCACTTTTAATATAAGTGCAGATTTATCACAGTATCATTATATATTGCTATAAATGTTAATAAATAAAAAGTATCGCTAAAATCAATAATTATTTATCAAAACAGATCTACTTAAGTAATTTATTGTTTTTAATTTTATGTGTAACAATTTATTATTTTGGGTACTAGAACATTTTATTCCATAAAAAATTCATATTGTAAAATTATAATGAGTATTTTGGATTATTCAATAACTTTTGTTATTTAGTTGAGGGATAATTTTGATGATTAAATTAGTTAATGAGATAAAATGATAATTTAGTTAATATCCTATATAATTTATACCATATTTCTTAAAATAAGTTAGTAGGATTTGTCACTTTTAGTACATATTTAATATAGAAAAGAACCAGAAAAAAAAAAAGGGAACAACGCGGCACAAGAGCAGTCAAATTGCATCAGGTAAATGTCTTATCCAAGGTTAAATTTTGTGCTATTGAATATATGTAGGGTAGATTATTATTGTTTTATAGCTTAAGTTGTGAGAGAAAAGGGACAAGTGAGGTTTTATTAGTATTGTATAATTAATTTGAAAGTGAATGAAATTGATTATAGGTAGAATGACTATTGTATATTGGATCAATTCTAAGCGGGTGAATGTGGAACAATGATTGGTCGATACCAAATAAGGAATTGAGATGTGTGTATATATGATTTCACCGTTGGAATATAGTAAGTTTTGCCGTTGATTATCTTGGTGCGATACTAGTTCTAGTTAGCTTTGTTTTAATTTATTCTTCTAATTGTCGCATTATGATTTAAGTTTTCATATATAGAAATAGATAATTGATAATTAGGTGCATTGTATTATATGAATATCATTAGATTCTTAATATCAGAGGAATTAAAACTCAATCCTAGACTTGAAATTTAGAAACTATATTATAGATTTGGGTGAGTTTTTGGTCTAGGCTAGACAATAGTAATATGAATATCCAAAATTACTTTCTTACTAATATTATATATTCAACAGATTGAAAAAGTTTGGAGGCACCGAAGAAGGGAAAAGCATTGGTGAATTAGCTTGCTTGATTTCGGTTATTTAGTTGAGATAGGTTATGGTTTATTCCATGTATTAGAGAGACTTTTAATAGTAATTGATAGTTATTAAGAGATGTAAAATTATTCTATGCATTTAATTATTGTGGTTTGGATGATTGATATGTGTTGTGATTAGTCTACAATCTCAAATCCAATAATTTGACTGATGAATTAATGAGTCTTCATGTGTGTTCTTAATATTGTTGATTGATGATGTACTTGTTTCATTGTGTTGTCACTTATACTTGCTACTGGTTGGTTAACACTGTTAAGCGCTATAGTTGATTTTTTGCTATGACTTTGTGTATATTGGTTTCGATTTTGAGTCGACGGATAATACCTGCTCAGTACATGTTGTCTATACTGATCCCTACTTGTATTTTTCTTTCTTTTAATTTATGGAGTGGAGCGAGTGTTCCGTCGACTTTCACTCGTCCTCACTCTAGCCGATCTTCAGTATATCAGACTCTAGGGTAAGCTATCCTCCTAGCTCGTAGTGGATTCTCACGGTCATAGAATAATGTCCTTTAATTTTCGGACATAGACTATTTTACTTATTTATTTTGGTGTTGCTGCTCTTGGACTTAGTATTTGAGATTAGATGTCCTTGATGTGATGACTTTTAGATTTTGAGAAAATACTATGTAGTAGACTTAATGATATTTGTTATTTCTTGTTTTACAAATATAAGCTTCCATATTAATATTGTATTTTATAAGTTGAACAACTAATATAGATTTGAATTTGTATCATTGATTCACCCACCTAATAGGGTAAGTATGGATGTCACTCATGACCTATGTTAGATCATGAGATTATGGGGGAAGATTTTTTGTATCTAAATGGGGAAGAGAAATGGTAAGTACGGCTGGAGAGATTTTTTTGTTTCTTTATTTATTATATAATTATATTTATAGTTTTTGCTTCTTCTTCTTTTCTTCTTTTACAAATACTATTACTACTAATTAACAAATACAATAATTGTACCCAAAAAAAATATAACGAACTATCTCATGAAAATAATAATGATTATGATGATGTTGATGATATAACAAAGAAAATTATCTCATGAACAAATATACACTATACTTTAAGGTAATGGACAAGGTTAATTCTATATATTAAATAAATATTGTTCTAAAATATATATTCCTCGTCCTTTATGCTATGGTCAGTTTTGTTATGTATTTCTCTAATAAATTCTTAACTTATATTTTCTACATCTCAAATTAGTTGTTCAATAATAACATTTTTAATGAAATCATAAGCGAAATTTGAAAAAGATAAAATGTATAAAGATTTTACCAATATCCCCTAGAGAGCTTATGTGCAATCAACTCATATTACTTGTAAACCGTGACGCCCCGCAAGGGATATATATACACATACACACACACACACTAGTAGGGCAAGCCCGTGCTATGCATGGGTAAGTTAGCTCTAGTCTTTAAATAAAGGGTAAAAATATAATAGAACTATAGCGAAAATATTTTCATATCATTGCTTTGGTTATAGTTACAAAACATTAGCAATGTAAAACTAAGTATACCATCTTTTCATGTAAACGTAAGTTCATATTCATCCATCTAAAACGTACTTCTACTTGAACCTCAAAGTACATGTGATGGGCACATCCTTGAGTATGAAAAGTTCAAACATTTTCTCCTAAAGATAGTAACCTACAACTGTATAGTACAAGATAATAAAACTGATAAATATACAAAATAAGACAATAAAACTGATAAATATATGATACATGATAATAGAATCGATTTCAAACACACTCCAACTTACCCATATAAAAGGCTAATATATTTTAGACAATATTTAGCCATTCTGTGAGAGTTGCATCCCTCCAATAGAAGAGAATTTCTCATTTTCTGCACCTATTACGCATAAGTCCAAGATCCAAACAACTCTATGACGACCATATGTAAGGGTTAAGACGAGAAAAACAACATTTATAATATCTTGTGAGAATTGTGTCCCCTAATATAAGGAGCCATCTCGTTTCTCTGCACCTACTACAATGTATAGGACTATTTCCTAGGGCCTCGAAAACTCTAGGAATTTCTCATATAAGGAGCTTAGATACTTAAAAGACTAAATATCTACCTTGCGAAAAAAGCCATATGTTGGACCAAAGACGGATGGAGGACTTTGCACTGGATTATTAATGAGAGAGTCATGCACTTTACTGCAATGACGAAAATGAAAAGACATCTCAACTCAATCAGCCTGCATGGAAGAATGAAACATCTTAACTCCAAAATGTTACACACCCTTATCAACTTAGGATCTACAACTATATACAAAATCCATAATGTTGCTCGTTGCTCTAAGGCAATAAAGCATGGGCATAAAAGGAACATGATTTTGGTACCAAAAACTAGCTTTTAGTAGCAATATAGAATGGAACATAGACAAATACACAAATTGGAGAATGTTAAAGAAAAAGTGACCTGAACAAAGAATTCTCAAATTTAATAAAGGGAGGCAATACAAACTTCTTCTATGTTGAATTCACCAAAATAGAGTACTAAAATATTCTTTTTTTCCTTTGTTTCTAATTACCCAATCCAAATTACTTTATCCAAATTATCAAAATGTCAAATCAGTGCATTAGGGACTAAATAAAAAATATGGCTTTGGACTTGTTCTTTTTAAATTCTAAATTATAATACATGAAGATATGCTTGTCTCATCAAAGACATGGAATGTACAGATTACACCAAAAAAATAATAGCTCAAAGGTCGAAGAATTGTAAAAAAAAAATTAAATATAAAATTATAACATACCTAAAAAATATAGATCTTGTTGTCTATTGAGTGAGATGGATTGATAGTCAAATGTAGGATATGCTGAATGTCTCTCTTAGTTAAATTCAATTTGATATTTAACCCAGGCAGTATCTTCTGTCTTTTTCAGGTACAACATGGTCAAACAAGGCATGTCTTGTCATTTTGGCTCAACCGAAACACAAAGGAAGAGCAAAGGGAAGAAATCGCGTTTGGTGGTGTTGATCCTAATCACTTTAAGGGAGAAATCACTTATGCCCCCGTCATACGGACAGGTTATTGACAGGTGAGTTATTTCATTAATTGGATACTGTCTGTATGTTCATGTTTTATATAACTACTATTTTAATTTCAATAATATGACTGACAGTTTGACATGAGCGATGTTCTGATCGGTGGTAAAGCAATTGGTATATTTTTGCTTTTGTACCTATTGAATTGGATTGCCAAATTAGGGGCTATCACTAAATGTCAGTCTCTACCTGGATACAGAATCTGCACTTCTCGTAAAAAAAAGTATTAAATACTTACTACTCTTACATAAAATTAAATGGTTGCCCGGTTATTACTATGAATATTTTAAGAGCATTTTCTTGTAAATGTTGCACATTTTGTGTACTCACACTATAATACATCTTCTTATATTATACTTCTACAATCAAATTGGGAAAACATAAAAGTAAGTAAAAAGGGAAATAAAAAAATAAGAATCAATTGATATAGGTATTTTACCAAATACCATTGAAGCATCAGTATGTAAATATTCTCATTTATAGCCCATTTAATGACATTCTATAATATTAGAAATAGAGAAGAATTATCAGCAACATTGAGACCTCATGACACGACCATCCATGAAATGCAAAAGTAATCATAAACATTTGCACAATTTGAGGTTCATTCCTTACGTCACAATATGTGTCTCGTACAATAGTATCGAGGAGTTTCGTTGCATCTCTCTCATGTTTTTCTCCTTCAATTGCAATTTTTCTTTTATATGCATTTGGAGAACTTTCATTCATCTAATTCATCTATAAAATATAAAGAGCAATTAAATTCTTACAAAACCAACTTAAAAGTGTAGGTTAAAATGAAAGATAAAGTAGAAAAATTTACTGAAATTATATTTTACTAATACAGAGACTTAACAGAGAATAAATTGAAGAGTGAAAAAAGCAGTAGATAAACGAAAGAAACTTACAATTGAAGTTTGCTTGAGAAAATCGATAATTAGGAGTTCACAAGACCAACCAATGAACATAGCAAGTAAGAAGTAGACAAAGATGATTAAAAACTGTAATGTCATTAAATTAAGACGATCTATCAATGTTCAGAACCTGAGTCTGAATTTTAAACTTTACTCTACATTTACACTACAAACTACACATTAGAAATTCAGCATAGTGAGATTTGATTGTAAGCATCTATTTATTGCAAGATAATTGGATAATAAGAATTCGGTATTATAAAAAATCAAGAGGTAACTCAGTATAGCAAGGAGATGGAATTGAGGGTGATAAAACGAAATGATAAAGTGGACTGTAGAATGCACATTGAAATAAAATTTTGTATTTTTAATTCAACCTTGTGAGAATTATTGAGAGAAAATAGTGTTCGACTCGTGGATATAATGTGCCACACAGGGTATTTACTTTGGGAAAAAGTACATACAAGTCTCAATATCCAGTAAAATAGGTGCAAAAAAAGCATAAGAAAGCTACTGAAAATATACACACATGAATTCATGGATTAAATCAAACATGTTGCATGCAAAAAAATTTCACACTTCAAATACAAATCTATTTGTACCCCATAAATACAAATCTGTTTATATTCTACTCCTTAATAACGTATTTTAATTAGAAAGCTATAGTAATATTTGTAGAAACTAAAAAAAAATTCACTACTAAAGAGAAGCAAGAAATCAAGTATTTATTTCTAAAAAAACATAGGTAGATTGAAATTTTTGTTGATATACATATAGAAAAACCATCAGAAATTTTAACAAATAGCTAAATGGGATTAATATGACAAACGTTTCTGAAGTTTGTGCAAGAGACGTAGTCTCCATCTTCTTTAACAGTTTAAATTTCTATTTATTTAGAATCTACCATTGAATGATTAAGTCGCACACTTGAAAGATAGCCCATAAAGTCACGGGAATGATTGGATAATTGGTTTATATGGATCCTTCCTGTATGAAAGTACATAGAAAAATGACATTGTCAAAAATTGACAAGGTAAAATTTCTATTTATTCATCAAAAAAATACCATTTTTGAAGCCAGAATTGATTTTCCTTCATACCTAACATAATGCATCTCTTTCTCCTGTATATTCTCCTAAAAGAAGTCATTAAGTGCACCAGAAAAAAAAAAAAAGATGAAAAGAAAAGGAATAGGAAAGAAAATTCAGATTTCAGGTAGCGAAAAGATTTCAGGTAGCGAAGATTTCAGGTAGCGAAAAGATTTCAGGTAACCAATTTCTCCAAGATGAGATTAAAGTGATAAACTTATAATTAAAGTGACATACCTTGGCTAAAATATTGCTCCATTCGAAATAGTTTTTGCCCTCTTGAGACCAAGATTACTGGGATATGAAAGAAGATAATGGAGAAACAAAGTAGTCAATCAATTCATGAGTAAATTAAACAAAATTAGAAAAAACATAGAATCCTCTTATAATGCACTCAAAAATCAGAAAACTACTTCCACATAGGGGATTCAAGGTCTTGGAATTGGAGTTCAATTCACCATAAACAAATGAAATTTACCTAAATAAAATTGACTGAAAAAAGGATAAAAAAGAAAAAAGAAGGATGATTTAGTGTTTGAAAAAATTAGAGGAACTGAAAAAGAAGTAAAATTGTTGAAGAAAAAATTGGAGAAGAGAGAAAGGAAGAAAGAGAGAGGGAAAGTGAGAGTGACAGAAGAAAAAAAAAGCTGTCACAAATTTCTATAGGTTGAGCCATGTATCGAACTTTATTTACACATGTCATTGTAAAAAAGTACACTTGATGTTCACTAAAATAATCTCAAATTTATATAGTACCATTCATAAAGTTTATCCATGGACACCTCAATCAAGAAGTTAAATAGTCAAAAAAGATAAGAAGATAAACGGGCTCCTCTGGAGTACAAGGAGGGCTCACCAAACTCAGGATGTGTATTGATCCAGACCTCAATGATGCGCATGCTGAAGCCGTCTATCACCTGTATTTGCATCATAAAACGATGTAGGACCAAAATAAACGTCAGTACATGGAATATATTAGTATGTAAAATAGCTCAAGAAAAGTAAAGCTCGACCCACTCACCTTGACTCAACAACTCATGCTCAAAATAGTTTATGCAAGTTTAGAGTAAATCATGCTTTAAAGGTATACTCAATAGTAATAGATTCGATTTGAAAATGTCGTGCTCGATCAAGGTTTTGCTTGGGAGTTTCTCTAACTGACATACATCTTACCACCTTTAATGAGGTGATGCATAATGAATCAACATCATTGCTACGCCGGCCCTTAACTTGCCATGGAAAAGGACGATCAACTCTCTCTTAGATCCAGGGTATATCTCCACTTGCGGACAAGAGTAACTAGGCTAGCTGTAATAACTATACTACGCTGACAACGTAGTTCAGTGAGATTGAGTAGGTACATAAATTCTCCTCACCAATTTAGATATATACACTCGCTCGCTTCTCGGTGCTAGATACTCCTCCCAAGACTAAAATATGCTCAACTTATCAATCGACTTATCATCAACTCACGACTCAATGCTCAGTCAAGGAATGCAAATTCAAACCCTTTAGGGTATCTCATCTCAGATATCAAGCAATTTAAGCAGTCAATGCAATTAATCGACTTGACTCAAACTCAACGGTCATTTAGACTCACTCAATAACCCATCATGTAATGCAAGCAAGATATCATGAGTAGCAATACAAGAAACTCGACACTACAGACTTCTCGTGCTCAATCATGCTCAAATTTCTCAACTCACCATGCTCAATCTACGCAATTCAACATGCTCAATTTATGCACAGAATTTCACAAAAACATATAATTTAAAGTTTATGATATCAAGGATGAAAATACATGTACAAATCTTATATTAGAATACCTTACTGGTGATGACATCTTGCTTGCATTACATGATGGGTTATTAAGTGAGTCTAAATGACTATCTTATATTAGAATACCTTACTGGTGATGACATCTTGCTTGCATTACATGATGGGTTATTAAGTGATTCTAAATGACTGTTGAGTTTAAGTCGAGTCGATTGATTGCATTAACTTCTTAAATTGATGGATATCGGAGATGAGATGCCCAAAGGGGTTGAGTTTGAGTTATTTTACTGAGCATTGAGTCATAAGTTGACGATGAGTTGACTGATGAGTTGAGCATATTTTTGTCTTGGAAGGAGTATCGAGCACCGAGCGAGGAGCGAGTATATATATCTAAATCGACGAGCAAGAATTTATATACCTACTCAATCACACAGAACTACATTGCCAGCATAAGATAGTCCTTACAGCTTGCCTGATGACTCTTGTCCCGCAAGTGAACATTTACCCTAGATCTAAGAGAGAGTTGATCGCCCTTTTCTATGGTAAGTTAAGGGCTTGTGTAGCAATGATACCGATTTGTTGTGCATCACCTAATTAGAGGTGGTGGCATATATGTTGGTTAGAGAAACTCCCAAGTAAAACCTTGATTGAGCAGGACATTTTCAAACCGAGTTTATTACTATTGAGTATACCTTTAGAGCACGATTTAATCTAAACTTACATAAATTTTTTGAGCATGAGTTGTTGAGTCAAGGTGAGTGGGTTGATTTGTACTTTTCTTGAGCTATTTTACATACTAGTATATTCCATGTACTTACATCATTTTATGATGCAGATATAGGTGATAGAGGGTTTCAGAATGCGTATCTTAAGGTCCAAAGTAGTACACTTCTAGAGTTTGGTGGGCATCCTTGCACTCCGGAGGTGCCCATTTATATTCTTATCTTCTTTGAGTATTTACCTTCTTGATTGGGGTGTCCATGGCCTGTCATGTGACTACCTAGATTGCTGAGTAAAGGATTCATAGACTTCTGAGTAGAGGATTTTGAGGAGTACCCTCCCGGGGCATGATAAACTTGGTATCAGAGCATAGAGTTCAAGAGTCATAAGGAGTTTATAAAGCCGTGTCTAGTAGAGTCTTGTTTAAGAGTGTGTTGTGCACTACACTTCATAAGTAGGAGGCTATAACACATTAGGAACTATTACCCTTTCTTGTGATCTGAGTTTGTGTGATAGGGTTAGAAACTCTATAAACCTCTTTTCTAACTCGTGTGTTACATGATTGCAGATCATGCCTCTATGCCTACTTCAGAGGTGTCTCCTCAAATGGAAACTAGGGGCTGGGGTCGACCACCCAGAACTAGTGGCATTCATTTGACCCCTACTGCTCCACCTCCTCCACCTGCTCCTACTTCAGAGGCCAACTTTCGAGGAGCCATTGCTATGCTCACCCAGTTTGTAGCTAACTAGAGTGAGAATTAGCATTCACAAACCCCTAGTTCTAGCTCTCATGAACCAACAAGTACCTCTAGACTGAGAGACTTTCTTATGATATACCCACCTATCTACACTAGGTCTAAGGTTGAGGAGGACCCTCAGAACTTCATTGACGAATGTGAAGGGTTCTAAAGACTATAATTGCGACTGAGACGAAAAGAGTAGAGCTTGCTGCCTATTAGCTTAAGGATATGGCTAATGTATGGTATAGGCAATGGGAAGAGAGTCGAAGTGATGATACTGAGCCCACTATTTGGGAAGAGTTCAAGAGTGCTTTCCTCGGTCACTTCTTTCCTCAGGAGTTGAGAGAGGCAAAAGTTGAGGAGTTTGTAAATATGAAACAAGAGGGGATGATTATTAAAGAGTATAGCCTGAAATTCATCCAACTGTCCATGTATGCACAGGAGATAGTTCAGGAGATGAGGGTGAGGATGAGAAAATTTGTGTTCAAATTAGGTAAGCATACGAAGAGAAAGTGCAAGGCGACATTGTTGATCCCAGGTATGGACATTTGAAGAATGATGATTTATACCCACCAGACAAAGGAGGATAAGAAGAAGGATAAAGAGGAGCATCTGAGTAAAAAAGCCAACCCAGAGCAGGCAAAGTAAGGGAGATAGACCCTCTTTCCATAAGAGGTCTTCTAGTTATGCACCATCTTCAACCAGTGCACTAGCCCCGAGCCAGAGATATGATCAGAGGTCCCAAGGTCAGCGAAACTTTAGGGTACAGAGTGCATAGTCTCAAGCAAGTGCAACTCTTGACTCTAAGAAAAAGCCACCTTGTGTGAAATGTGGAAGATGCATTTGGGAGAGTGTAGAGATGGAGGAAATGCGTGCTACAAGTGTGGCTAGTCAGACCATTTTTAGAGAGATTATCCGATGTAGGCAATAAGGCCCAGGCATCTACCGCAATACTACCGGTGAAGGATAACTAGAGAGGTGCTGTAGCAGGGGCTGGCAATGGGATAAACCGTCTGTATGTGATGTGAAAATGATAGGATTAGGAGGCTGTACTATATGTTGTGACAGGTATGCTTCGAGTCTTTACCTTTCCTTACTATGCTTTACTTGATCAGGGTGCAACATTTTCTTTTGTGACGCCATACGTGGCAAGTACATTTGAGATTTCTCTTGAGTGTTTGCATGAGCCATTTTCTGTTTCTACTCCTGTCGGTGAGTTCATTTGAGCTAAGAGAATCTATAGAGATTGTGTGGTGTCCATTTCTCATAGGGACACTCTTGATGGTTTGATTGGGTTGGATATAGTTGATTTCGATGTATTCCTCGGTATGGATTGGCTTCACGCCTGCTATGCCTCTATTGATTGTCAAAATCGGACTGTCAAATTCCAATTTCTGAACAAGCTTGTTATTAAGTTGAGAAGAGATTTTGTTATACCTAAGGGTAAGTTTATTTATTACCTTAAAGCCTAAAAACTGATCTCTAAGGGATGTATCTATCACCTTGTGTGAGTTAAGTCTGATGATGTTGAGCCCTCTTCTCTTGAGTCTGTTTTGATTGCGATTGAGTTTCATGACGTTTTTCTCGGAGTCCCTTCTAATAAGGAGATCAATTTTGGAATTGACGTACTACCTGACATCCAACCAATTTCTTTTCCATCATATAAAATAGCCCCTACAGAATTAAAAAGATTGAAGGAGTAGTTAAGGGACTTGTTAGAGAAATGATTTATAAGACTGAATGTCTCTCCATGGGGTGCCTCGTTCTTATTCATGCTAAAGAAGGATGGTTCTCTGAGAATGTGTATTAACTATCGCCAGTTGAATAAGGTGACAATCAAGAATAAATATCCCCTTTTGAGGATTGATGATTAGTTTGACCAACTTCATGGTGCCACAGTTTTCTCTAAGATAGACCTCAGATCAGGCTATTATCAGTTAAAAGTGAAAGGATGTGATATTCTGAAGATGGCTTTTTTGAACTTGATATGGTCATTTTTAATTCTTGGTGATGTCATTTAGGTTGACAAATGCACTTGCAGCCTTTGTAGAAATAATAAACAGAGTATTCAGATAGTATCTTGATATGTTTGTTATCGTGTTTATTGATGATATTTTGGTATATTTCATAAATGAGGAGGATATGCAATGAGTTATATGCAAAGTTTTCTAAGTGTAAATTTTGGCTCAAGTCTATGGCTTTCTTAGGTCATGTAATTTCTGGAGATGGGATTAGAGTGGATACCTAAAAGATTGAGGCGGTCAAGAACTGGCTGAGACAAACCTCACCGACAGAGATATGGGTTTTCTCATATTGGTAGACTATTACCGGAGGTTTGTTGAAGGATTCTCTTCTCTATCCTCACTATTAACCAAACTGACCTAGAAGAAGGCCAAGTTCCAATGGTCCGACGAGTGTAAGAAAAATTTCCAACATTTGAACGCGAGATTAACTACTGCACTTGTATTGACCTTGCCTGATGGAACATATGGGTTTGTGATTTATTGTGATGCTTTAAGAGTGGGGTAAGGATGTGTATTGATGCATAGGAGGAAGGTTGTTGCTTATGCTTCTGGACAACTTAAGGTACATGAGAAGAACTATCCCACTTATGACTCGGAGTTGGCAGCGGTGGTGTTTGCTCTCAAGCTATAGCGCTACTATTTGTATGGAGCGCATGTTGATGTATTCACAGACCATAAGAGCCTGCAATATGTCTTCACCCAGAATATCTTAATTTGAGGCAGAGGAGATGGCTCGAGTTGCTAAAGGCCTACGACATGAGCATCCTCTATAATCTAGGTAAAGCGGATATGGTTGTTGATGGTCTTAGCAAGTTGTCCATGGAAGCACTGCCCATGTGGAGGAAGGGAAGAGAGAGTTAGCCAAAGAGGTTCATAGACTGGCATGATTATGAGTCAAATTGGATGAATCAGACAATGGAGGAGTCCTTATGCATAATGGGTCTGCCTCATCTTAAGTCATGGAGATGAAGGAGAAACAAGATCGAGATTTTGTGATGTTACAGTTAAAAAAAGATGTGCATAAGCAGAAAGTGATGGCATTTACCAGAGGGGGAGATAGAGTATTGAGATATCAAGCTAGATTGTGTGTTCCAATATTGATGGGGTTTGAGAGATAATTACGGAAGAGGTCCATAGCTCCCGATATTCTATTCACCTAGGCTCCACTAAAATGTACCATGACTTGAGGAAAGTCTACTAGTGGAGTAGAATGAAAAAAGATATTGCGAAGTATGTTTCTAAATGCCTGAATTGCCAAAAGTTAAAGTTGAGCACCAAAGGCCGTCTGGAGTGGCTCAAAATTTTGAGATTTTTGAGTGAAAATGGGAGATGATCAATATGGACCTTATAACCAGTTTACTAAGGTCTCGCAGACAGCACGATTAGATTTGGAAAATAGTTGACAGGATCACTAAGTTAGACCACTTCCTGGCAGTTAAGACAATCGACATTGCAGAGGATTATGCTCGATTGTACATAAGGGAGATTGTTAGAATACATGGAGTTCCCTTATCAATTATCTCGATTGTTAGAATACATGGAGTTCCCTTATCAATTATCTCAGATAGAGGAACCCAATTCACTGCTTAGTTTTGGAGATCTTATCAGAAGGGTTTGGGTGTGGAAGCGCTTCTTAGCACATCTTTCCACCCTCAGACAGATTGCCAGGAAAAGTGTATTATTCAGACCTTAGAGGATATATTGAGAGGTTTTTTCCTCGAATTAAAAGGTAATTGGGATGACCACTTGCCTTTGATATGCACTTTACTGTAATGACGAAAATGAAAAAGCATCTCAACCCAACCAGCTTGCATAGAAGAACGAAACATTATAACTCCAAAATGTTGCACACCCTTATCAACTTAGGATCAACAACTACACACAAAATCCTTAATGTTTCTCATTGCTCTAAGGCAATAAAGTATGGGCATAAAAGGAACAAGGTTTTGGTACCAAAAGCTAGCTTTTAACAGCAATATAGAATGGAACATAGACAAATACACAAATTGGAGAAGTTAAAGAAAAAGTGACCTGAACAAAAAATTCTCAAACTTAATAAAGGGAGGCAAGACAAACTTCTCCTATGTCGAATTCACCAAAATAGAGTACTAAAATGTTCCTTTTCTCCTTTGTTTCTAATTACCCAAACCAAATTGCTTTATCCATATTATCACAATGTCAAATCAGTACATTAGGGACAAAGTAAAAATATGGCTTTGGACTTGCTCTTTTTTAATTCTAAATTGTAATACATGAAGAAATGCTTGTCTCATTAAAGACATGGAATGTACAGATTACACCAAAAATAGAGAGATAAGGCATTTATTATATATGAAATATCTCAAAGGTCGAAGAATTGTAAAAAAGAAAATTAAATATAAGATTATAACATACCTCAAAAGTATAGATCTTGTGGTCTACTGAGTGAGATGGATTGATAGTCAAATGTAGGATATGTTGGATGCCTTTCTTGGTTAAATTCAATTTTGATATTTAACCTAGGCAGTATCTTCTGTCTTTTCCAGGTACAACATAGTCAAACAGGGCATGTCTTCTCATTTTGGCTCAACAGAAACACAAAGGAATAGCAAAGGGGAGAAATCGTGTTTGGTGGTGTTGATCCTAATCACTTTAAGGGAGAAATCACTTATGCCCCCATTGCACAGACAGGTTATTGGCAGGTGAGTAATTCCATCAATTGGATACTCTCTATATGTTCATGT
>JAABOM020028176.1:0-17678 GCA_011800125.2 Solanum clarkiae
ATTTATCACATTTATTTTTCTCATCATCTCTTTTCTTAAATTTGAGTTCATCATTATGTTCTTGTCTCAAAGACAAATACAAAGGACCGGTCAATGAACATAAGTAATGGAATAATATTTAATGATCTTGCTCATCTCATGAATCTCTTAATCTCAACTTGATATGCTTTTCTAGAAATGTCCCGCCAGACCGAATCAATCATGATCTCTTGGCAACATACTAAGATAGCAAACACCAAATTAAATCTTAAGAAACTGATTAAAGTCATGAGGGTACAATGTGAAAATTATTTATAATTTTCAAGGCTTCACAAGATAGCAAGTAGAGACTAAATTTGTATAGCCCTAATAGGTCACTATATGCATACATAGTATGAAACATTTATCACAGTACCAACTCCTTTCCCATGGAGTGTATGTCTTATATTAATTAAATACTATGTAGATAATAAGAAAGACAACTCATGTCTAACTTTGAGTTCACAAATCTACTCATTATTTATTCTTCAGAACTCATATCTGGCATTAAAACAGACTAACTCACTTTAATCACATATGATTAAATACAAACTAACATACGATATTTTGATTATAAACTTTCAGCTCTCTATTATCATCACTTCTGACAATAATTAGTTTATAACTATCTCATCTCTACTTGTCACTTAGACAATAGAGGCGATTGCCTGTGTGAATAGGCCAATCTTTTGGTCTGTTCGACATACAATTGCCATGGAGTATCAACCCTTGTGTCTTTCCCAAATTAATATTTTCAAGCAATTTTTTCGGCTAGGCAAGATTCACAAGTAGACAATTCTATGTTATCTATTGTGCCAAGCAACCCTTCTTTGGCTAAGCGATTCATTCTTTGCTAACTAATATGGTCGAGCCTCACATGCCATGGATTTACATCATTCTCATAACTAGAAGAAGTAAATAAGGAAAAACTAACATTATTATTACTGGTATCCAAAATGATATCCAATACAAAAAAAAATTGATAATAAAAAAAATCAGTGCTATATTTTGTCTTGGCCAAATACATATTCATATCATGTTCATGAAAATAAAATTTACATCCTAACTTAATCAACATTCTGATGGAGATCAAATGTCGATGAATTGATGGGCCAAATAGTACACCATGTAGAAACAAAGTTCGGTCACCTCGCATTCCAAGTTTGCAGGTATCAATCCCTTTGACTTCTCCTTTGCAGTTATTTCCTACATACACCCATTTAGAACCTCTTGAATTTCGTCGAGCACTTCTTTCCGTTACTATATATTTGATGACTCCTGAGTCTACGATCCACATAAGAAGTGATTCAGTTCAAAAAGCAGAACAAGAAACATTTATATCACTATGTAAAGTATTAATAAGGTCATATATCATTTTAGGCTCAGGACAATCATGAGCAAAATATCCCTTGTTCTCATAGTTATAACATTTAACCTTAGCCATATTCACCTTTTTCTTTTTCTTTGGAGAAGAAGTATTTTTCTCTCCTTGTTGATCAGTCTTGGCTTTTCCTTTCCTTTTCTTCTGAAAATATTTACCATATGTGCGTTTCTTGCCACGTCCAAACTTTGAATCAGAACTAGTCATATACACATTTGTGGCAACATTATCAACTCCAAGGCGTTCTTCCTCGAGTTCCAAGTGACGCTTAGCATCTTCCATAGTTTTAATGCTAACATTATGGGCCAAACGCATTTTTATATTTTTTCAGTTTTGAGGTAGAGAGCGGATCATATCTTGGAGTTGTTGCTCTTCAGTTAACACATGACCGACATCTTTTTGTGTATTTACCATATTAGACATATGGCGTAGATGCTTAAGCATAGTATGATCAGGGCGCTTCTTATAAGTATCAAACTTAATAGTAAGAGCTCTTAACTTAGCAACTGAAGTATGATCAAACTTTTCTTTTAATGCAGACCACATGTCCTTAGCATTGTCATACTTTCAAAATTCTCTCATGATATCATTATCCATGCTACTCAACAATATTATACGAGCAAGAGAATTCTTCTTTTTCCAAGACTGATATGCCTCAAGATCTCTTTCTTGTTGTGGAGTATCACCAGCTTCAACAAGTGTCATAGACACATTAAGAGCTTCAAGATCCTCTTGCTCTTCCAGGATATATTGAATTTTCATGCTCCATATTTCATAGTTATCACTGTTAAGCTTATCACCTTTGTTAAGATCCATAATAATATTTTTAGAAATAGTTGACATATTGTATATAAACAAGTATAAGACTATGTGAGACAACTATGTACAGTAATGTAGCCTAAATTCATCATATACATAATAATTCTTAAAATAATTAACTATGTCAGTATTCATTTCACATTGGATTCACAATCAAAAGTTCACTAAGTTCTCAATCATCATATGAATTTCAATATATTATAAATCTAATGTAATCAACTATCTAAAAAACACTTATCTTAAAATCACGCAAATTTAAGATCAAATAAGTATAAACTCTATAGCAAATATAGAAATATTCAAGCGACAATAATTAATAAAAATTATTAAGTAATAAATTCTTACAAGTCATGTCACATATAAACAATCATTGTATAAAATAAGTACACATTATTATTATTATTAATATTATTATTATTATTATTATTATTATTATTATTATTATTATTATTTTACGTGTACTAGAATTAAATTTAATAAAATCTAAAGACAATATTTAAGCACGTTCAGAAAATTAGAAGTACACCAAAAATAAACACGTATGTATATATTTGGTACTTTCGTACACATGGGTATTGTGTAATTTTCATATCATATTCAGCCATTCTATGTCAAACTCCACAAAGAAAAGAGACACAATGGGTATTTTCAAAATGATACTACATGTCACCAAGCATCCACTACAGTAGTCAAACCAATTTTCACAAGACAACAAAGAGTACTTGCAGTTTGAAATTCTTCATTTAAGCATAAAAGATCAAACTTTTGAAGAAAAATAGTTTCCAAAAAAACTTTTTTCGTAATTTACTTTCAAGAGTCAATGCAACATAAAACTATTAAGGATGACTCCTTTTATTAGTAAAAGAACACTGCTTTTATGTCCACATAAGAATTAATATTTTTGTCAAAAGGTTTCTCCAAATTACTTTGTCAAGAATTTTTTTTTATTCCTTTGCTTTTAAAAAAACATTCTTATTTAAGTAAAATATAAGAGTCCCAACTTGGATAACATTGTGTTTCAGGTATTGTCCATTTACTGGCCCGTGTGGCAACACTACAAGGAGGGGCTATACGAAAACAGGCATAACTCCTTCATCCGAATGCAGAATGAGGTGAAATCAAGTGTGTTGGATAGCTAACTTAAAGAGCCTACATTTGGTATGTCAGGAATCATCCATTTCTTTTTGTTCTAAAAGTTATGGCTATTAAAAATTGACTCTTGCACAAACTAACACCCAAAACTCAATTTAAAGGGAAGTTTTGAACTCATCTAAGTACTAGAAGTCTCTCATGAAAGACGTGACTTAGAAAATGAAACTCCCAACCATAAGATTCAATGCATAGTTTACTAGTTGAAAATCATAAAGTAGTTAAGGCTCTTGCCAAAATATGTTCACATCATTCAAAACATCATATAAATTATTCTGATGCACACGTAAGCATGTCATGCCATGAGACTCAAGAAATGAAAGGATTAGGATCACTTGGAAAAAGAAAGAACCTAGTGCCTTGGGCGTAAGCAGGTTGGAAAAATAAAAATAGGGTTGTCGCTTCATCATGTTCGCCTCAGCCTTCCAAGTGGCACCTCAACTTCATGATTCCTCCAAAGGGCTTTCACAGATACTACATCTTTGTTCCTCAACCCCTTCCCTAGTCTACCCAATACCTTAATCGGGACCTCCTCATAGGTAAAATTGTCCTCCATCACACCCACCACCTCTAAGGGCATAATAATACATGGGTCACCAACACATCTCCTCAACACCCTATAAGGACCCTCAAACCTTGAGCTCAATTTCCCTTTCTTGTCAAACCGGATCATACCCTTCATAGGTGGAACTTCAAGTAAACCCGTTCGTCAACAATAAGCACATATAGCCTACCTTGGTTCCTATAGACACCATCTCTCCCTTGGGAGAAAATCTTTACTTGCAACTTTACCCAACCTTACTCCTAACCTAATCAACCGGTGCACTTCTCCAACCACCCTTTTGTCACCCTAAAGATTTTCACTTTTCATAATTAGCAAGCAACCTCACATTTCTCAAAATTTGCAACATTACCCTCAATGATTCACAAGCTATTTCACACTTCCGAAAATGAATCAGCACATCATCACTAAAGACCACCACAAACATATCAAGGTAGGGTTTAAAGACCCTATTCATAAGACCTATAGACATAGCTGGTGCATTAGTCAAACCAAAAGACACTACGCTAAACTAAAAATATAAAAAAGGTCCTCAAGAACTCATTGACCATTGGAATCGACTTAATAGGAAGGACCTTAGGCTCAGCATTCCTACTCTTACAAAATGATAAATCCAACCCCTTAGAGATCAATTGGACCTTAAGATGAAAAATGAACCTATCTCTTCACCACTACTCTACAATCCCTTACTTAAGGATGGGTTCATTAGGGAATTGGAATGTAACTATATGAGGTCTACAATCAATGGAGACATAATATGCATGTAACCGATCCATCCAAGAATGACATCAAAATCCATCATATCTAGTTCAATAGAATCACAAGGCAAGACCTAATACAATATGACTATGGGATAATTTCTATAGACTCTTCTGGCAACAACAGACTCACCAATGGGGGTAGACACCCAAAAAAAAGTTCACGTATCAATTCAGGACACACATGAAGCCTACTAGCAACAAAAAGGAATAATGAAAGAAATAGTGGCACCCGGACTCATCAATGTATACACATCAAAGTTAAAGAAAACTTCAAGATACTGGTAACCACATCGGACACCTCATCCCCTCTTTGTCTCCATTGAAGAGCATAGAACCAATTATGTTGTACAGCACCCCCTTGACCACCTTGAGCCGCTTGACCAACAAGACTACCTTGTTCTTGAAGTCGACCACCTTTACACCTTTTTCGAGCATCTGGACAATCAACAATCTGGTGGCTCATCTTGCCATACCCATAGCATGCACCCGTCTTTCTCAAACATGTGCCATTATGATTCCTCCCACATTTTGGGTACCTAGGATGAGTCACTCCACTATTGCCACATTCACAATGAACCCTTGTTCTTCCTTCCTTTGAGGCCACCGGGAAATCTCTCAATTTATGCCCAACACCGCCATACTTGAAACAACTCTCAATGCCCACTAAACACTCCCTTTGCTACTTCTTGCCACACCCTTGACAAGTGATGAAATGGACCCTTTTTTTTTGTACTTGGGCACCAGTAGTCTAGTAGAAGATGAAGCACCCTCAACTCAGACTGCCTTTTCTTTCCTCCTTTTGTCATTTAAATTCTTGGGGGTTCCACTGATTGGTAGAGTTGGTCAATCACAACTTTGGCCAATATCCATAGAGCATTACGAACCTCCGCATTGAAAATGTCACCGTCCTAAATAGCTTGAGACATGTTCTGAAACATAATGGTTAGGGATCAGTAATAAGCTTTAGGAGACTTAGTTTTACTGCACGACTTAGATCATGAAGAAGTGAAATATTTCCTAAAACGCCTTATAGCCTCACATTCATAGTCATGGCACGCTTCACACCCATGAATAAGACTCTAGTCGATGCAGTGTGTTGGATTCTGAGGACCATTAACAACCTAATGCTCTGACACCAAGTTTTTCATGACCCAAACCTAGGGCCTAGACGTGACACGATGAATGGAGAACCCGAAGGGACCCCAAACAAGCCTCTTAGCATATCAATCACACACCTTTGGTCGCGAAAGCAAAGTAAACAACATAATAGATATAAACTACGGGATTCGGGAATAAGGGAAAAAGTTGAATACTTATATAACATAGAAGAGTCAAAGCTCAAAACATAATTATATCACTTGTCCAACAACACCTCTAAACATGGAATTGAGCGGTGGCCACGACACTTTTCGGGCTCACCTTCAAAGTCATAAAGACCCAACAAAAGAAAAGAGTCTTTACATAGCATGAAATCAATAAATATTATGCTCGGAGTCGAGGACTCACCAAAACTTGCTTTGAGAGATAGTATTAACCATGTGAAGGAGGAGGGTGATCGAATGGAGATTCGGTTCCAACATGATAACATCACGTAGACATAGAGTATGTGTTAGTACGTTTGAATGTACTAAGTATGTAGGATGCAACGCAACAAGAGATAGGCAATATAGTCAAAAGGTGTAACCATATGCAAAGGATAAGTATAATATCAATATGACATACATGAATAATGTTTGAAACAAAACATGCTTGAAAATTATATAACTTATAATTGTACCCTACATATACAGAAAGAGACCACATCACATAGTTCAAGCAAACTATCACTCGAACGCTAAGGTATCCTTTGGAAGGTGATTGAGGCTTGGTACCCCCTCAACAAGGCAACTGAGGCTTGACACCCCCTCGACAAGGTGATTGAAGCTTGATATCCCTTCAGCAAGGCTACCGAGGCTTGACACCCCCTCTACAAGGTGATTGAGGCTTGATACCCCCTCAATAAAGCCACCGAGAGCTTAACTTGTTAATTGCAAAACTATAGATACTTTTCATGAATTCCACACATATATACATTCTTTTCATCTTCATAAAGCCACTTGACCATAGATCATGCAACAGATCATCAATAACTCAAAAATTCTTAACAAGACATTTTATCAAACACGTGTGGGTGTGTAATACTAGTTTAAAAGTATGTTACTCAAGAGTGAAATCATGTGAGAAAAATTAGTGTAAATCAACCCACCAACACTTGATAATAGCCTCATGCAAGATACATTGAAATTCATTATCAAATCTCATAATAGATTATAGTTTTATAACTCAAAATATGCATAGTCAATCAATATTTCATAAAATCCAACATAGTTTATAATCATAATTCATAATAAGAGATACCCATAGATAATCCAACTTGAAAATATGCAATTCTTATAAAAAGGAAGATTGGAAACTATGGGTGAAAGGACCCAATGGTTAAAACTCACATAACTTAGACCTTGAATTTCTTGAGATTGGGTTGAGAAAGACTTGAAGCTTCGAAGGGGGTCTTGGAATCCAAAACTTTCTTTTAAATTCCAATTGGGATTTTGGTGAAGGCTCTTGCGAGAATTTGAGAGTATACTCCAGTTGAGAGGAATGCATTTGATCCTTTGAAATATGGTTTAGGGTCTTTTGGGAAGGTTTAGATAGCATTGGAAGTCCCAAAAAGCCATTAGAATAGATTAACTTTACGAAAATGTCATTAGTGAAACACAGGAAAAATTGACAAAAGGTCACCTCATTGACTGATTCACGGGCTGTGTGAAGCCACACGGTCCATTTATTGGTCTGTCAAACCATACATAGAAAACTTCACGAAAGTTATGAGACGATAATTTTATACTTAGAAACATTTTCATTCGGAAAACCTCACGGCCCATGCCACACCACATGGTCCGTATGGCTGGTCGTGGAACATGACTTGGCCAAATAATGGCTATTTCAGGCCCCAAGCCAGTCTCACTGGTCGTGAGATGCCACACGGCGCGTTTACTGGCCCGTGTGGCAACACTGCACAGAGGGCCTATACGAAAACAAGCATAACTCCTTCATCCGAACTCGGAATGAGGTAAAAACAAGTGTGTTGGAAAGATAACTCAAAGAGCTTTCATTTGGTGTGTCATGGGTGCTCTAGTTCTTTGTGTTCTAAACATTATGGGCATTAAAATTTGACCCTTGCACAAACTGACATCGAAAACTCAATTTAAAGGGAAGTCTTGAACTCATCCAAGTACTAGAAGTCTCTCGTGATCCTAATACACTTCCTAACCATACAAATGAGGTTTGACACATAGGCACATATGCATATGGATTTACGAGGTGTCACAGACCCTTGGTCTATGAAAGGTTGACTACGACTTATAAATTGAGATACAAGTCGTAGAAGAGGTCTTGTGGACCCGTTCGACCCGGATTTTAATACGGGTACATTTGAACTTTCCCCTTCTTTTTAGGTCCAAACTACGTCGTTTTAATCTCATCCATGTACCTTATCAGTTTACATAACTCTAATACATCTCATTCTTCCTCATTTAAAAAATCATAAGTCTCTAAACCCTCTCAAACACTCTCAAGTTCCTACAAGGCTTCAAGCAAGAAGGTGCAAGCTAGGGTTCTAAATTCCTCATCATCTCCCAATATTTTTATATCTCCTATCATCAAGGTATGTGGGTTTGATTGTGAGAACCTTTCTTCCCACAAGTCCAACCATTTCTCTTCTTCTACTACATGAAGTTATGAATCATTATGAGTATTTTATGAACTCTTGTGTATAATATTAATGTTATGCATTCTATGATAGTTCATTTTTATCATTATCATGAATTAAAATATCCTGTAGAATTTATAGATTTATATGATTATTGGGGGAGTCTTAACTAGGGTTTTCTGGATAAGATGAGTTTATGTTCCCATTTTCATATTTTTGGAAAATGATGTATATGATAATGATGGGTTGATTAAGAATGATCCAAACTAACTACTTTTAACTATGTGTCTTAAAGTATGATTTTTACATAATGAGGGTTTTACTACAATATTGGTGGGTTGGTCTCTTTCACTTCATACTCTTGAATTGCATGATTTTAAGTGCATGTGCATATACTCACCATATTTGACTAAATCTACATGATAAGAATTCTTATGTTGATGAAATATTATTACATGATTTGCAAGACAAGTACATTTATGGTGATTATGGGCTCCCAAGCATGTATTAAACTCAAGAAAAGTTTCTATGATCTACAAGTAAATTATTGAGCTATTATTCTATGTTTTATTCTCATGTGAATTATGAGGCCTACTAGAAAAGGTTATGACCTAAGTTGTATTCCTCACCCTCATGTACAACTTGATACTATGCATTGTCTAATGCTTACATGAAAGGTTTATGACCTAAGCTATATTCCTCACTCTCATGTTGTAACACCCCACACCTTACAATACTAGTACAATGCAAATGAAACATGATATGGTTTGGTCAAATTAGCGCCCATTTTTAAAAGTGCTCGAATTTCATGTTATAGGGGGATAGTGCATCTAACGCTTAAGAGGGTAGAGTGTTTACATATTTTGTGTCAAATTGAGGAGATCGCGGCCTTAAATGAAGTAAGAGAATTGAGGTTTTTATAGGACTTAAGAAGCTAGCAGGTGAGTCACCTACTTTCTTAGCTAAAATTTGCTAGCTAAATGGAGACGAGCTCAATGTCGAATTGTCCAAGTCCGATTATGAATAAAGTCCGTGTTAAGGGTGTGACTTTAGCTCATGTTTTAGCATCACACATGGACTATATTTTCAGCCCAAGAAAGATATTAAAAAGGGACCAAAGACATCACAACACACTTAACCATTTGGACCCAAACTAAGTGAAGGGAAAGTTGGAAAATAGGCAACCCAAGCCCATCAACTTGGAGACCCATTTAGGCCCAAGTGTAATGGCTAAGCTGTTGGATAACTAGCTTGATAATGTGTGGTATTAAGTGGTCAAAATTTCAAAAGAAAGACGACCAAATTAGTCCTATAAAAAGGGGTTATAAGCAGCAACATTTATTCACTCTTAGACTTGGAAAAAAATTAGCTTTCTCAAAACTTTGGTGTTTTTCTTTCTTGACCTAGCAAGCAGCTACAATCCCATTCTAGGATTCTTGAATAAGCCCTACACTTTGAAGTTAGTGGTAAGTAACTTTACACATGTGTTTAGATGGTTTTTTTATGAAAAACAAGAAGTATATGCTAGTATGTTGTGCTGAAAATTTGAGACAACATGTATTTAGAAAGTTGCTGCATACTTACCTTTTTTTTAGTGACTTCTCTGTGATTTGTGGGCTTTATTATGAAGAGAAATTATGTTCTTAATATTGGTTGAGTTATAAATATTACCCTAAGGTTTCTGCCTTGATTTTGGTTTCATTTAACAAACGTGTTTTATTGTGCTATATTAAGTATAATGTTGATTGGAACTTGTGGACTGTTGGATGGAAGTTTATTGGCTCACGTCCTTTATAACTTTTTGAATACTGTTATTATAATGTTTTAGATCTATTTGCATATTGTAACAGTTTGGTTAGAGTTGGAATAGGTTTAAAATTATCGACGCCGAAATGTAGCGAAGGAAGCTAACGTTATGCTGTCCATTTTTAGGTTGTGTAGAATTATTATGTGTTGTGCTTTGTGGGCTGTTGTGAGGTTTTTCTGGCACTAAAACAGGTTGTACATGGTGTGTACATGAAAATATGTATTAGAAAAATACGATAAGGGGCGAAAAAGTTGAAGGAATATGCTCGGGTTTATAAATACCTGCTTGCTGCCTGTGTATTATTTTTCTTATATGATTGGGCACCCAAGATGTATCTATTGGCTGCTAATGCTAGTTTTTCACCTACTATTTTGTATATAAGTGTCTGGAGGAAGGGAAGGTTATCTCGAGATAGTAATAAGGTCATACAACGAGGTATGTAAGGCTACTTGATTTCGTATTACTTAGCATGAAATCTAGATTCTTCATTGGCACATAAAGGCACTTGCCAACTCCGACAAAACTATTAATCATGTATCCAATCTTTGACATGTTCATATGCTTCCATATATAGTCACCTTCAAATTTGTATACATGCTTAGATACCAAGTTACATGGGTTCTTGTTACTAAATAAAGTTCACGAGTTGTTCCATTTCACACGCATTTCATTATTTGTGTAACGTACTCTTTTTCATTGTCATATTGTCTTGTATGATTATCTACATGTTACATGCTACATATACAGTCCTACAGTTCCAATATTCTGACCACTAAAAGAACTATCTCAAAGGTAATTAAAAGACAAAGTATCTTGTTTACTGATTTGTGGTAGTCCGAGGGGTAGAAGAATCACCTAGCCAGGGACGATCCTTTCACGGGTGGTAGCCAGAGGGGTTAAGGAAGAACCTAGCCAGGGATGATCCCGGTACATTTTTTATTGATGGGAGGTAGCTCGAGGGGTGGAATAATCACCTAGCCAAGGACGATCCTATCAGGGGTGGTAGCCCGAGGGGTTAAGGAAGAACCTAGCTAGGGATGATCCCGATACAATTTTACGACTAATCAGTTGGTCATTTTTATTACAGTAAAGTAATATAAAGAACATAAAGTACATGATTCCAAAATATAACCAAAGGTGGTCTCTAATCTTGCACCAGTGCATGCTCATTTGAGTTATTACTTCACATACAATATATCTTGCCTCACATATTTAGTATATTATCTAGTACTGACGTCCCTTACGGGGGACCTGCATTTCATGCTGCAGGTACAGGTGCTAGTAGATCTCCGTAGTAGGAGTACAGGATATCCAGCTGTTGATACCAAGCTCCAAGTTGCTTCGAAGCTTTGCATGTCTAGAGTTTATATGTTTATGTTGTACAGTATAGTCGAGGCGTGGCCCGTCCCGACCCTTATCAGTCACTTTTCCTTATCTAGAGGCTTTGTAGACTATGTAAATTAAAATGTGGTCATGTCTCATACTTTAACCACCATGGCCCCAACGGCCTAGTCATATGCATTTCCTTTTGGCTTGTTATCATTGTTTATTCTATTAAGGGCATGTCAAATATAGGAAGACCTTGTAATATGTATAGAAAGCATATAGATAAAGGTTGGTTCTCCCGGGCCTTATCGGCAATGGGTGTCAGTCCGCCCTAACGAGATTTGGGGCGTGATATATGTACTATTCAATACCTATTAGAAGTGGTTATGACCTAAGGTATATTCCTCACCCTCTAGTACAAGGTATTTGAATGAGTCACTTATGTCACTTTATTGTATTTAACAAGTTATACAAATATGATTATTTCCATGCATGTTTTAACCTAAGCATTGATTATACATATTATATTAAGCTCATATCTATCGATTATAATTATGTATCTTGATTGTAATGACTTGTGATCCTTGTTGCATTACACCCTGCATATACTAACGCATACTTTATGCCTACATGATCTCATCATGTAGGGACTGGAGCTCCTATTCATCCTCCTCCTCCACGGGCTAGACAGATCGTTTGAAGACTACTCTTGGTGAATCCTCCAGTTTGGGGATAATATCCATTTTACTTTCATGCTTTTGTTAAGACCTATCTAAATTTGGGTATTTATCTTTTGAGGGTGAGTCTGAGAGAAGTCTTGGCCCCCGATCCATTCGTATTAGAGCTGTTGTTGGATATGGTCATCTATGTATTGAGCTTGACTCCTATTACGATTATGTTAATATGAAAGACTTCTCTTAGTCCTCTATTTCCCTTTAGGCTTGTTAAATGTTAGTGATGAGATGAAAGTCCCAAGTCCCGCTTCCTTTAGAATTGCTTGTCCTTTGTTGTTATTTTATTTTTACTTCCGCAACCAAGGATGTGTATATGATATGTGAAGAGGCTTATTTGGGGTCCCTTTGGCTTTCCATTTGTCGTATCATGTCTAGAACCTAGATTTGCTTTGTGAAAACCATTTTCTTAACCCAAATATAGGATATGACCTTAGCTGGTGTAGGATTGTAGACCCCTTCCCATTCTAACATTTTCCTACTCAGGATTCTTAGAGAAATAATCTTTGCATGAAAATTTAGCGTTGCATGATAGGGGAACAACTAAGTCATGCCTAAGACCATATCAAAATCAGTCATATCCAGAATCTTCTAGTTAGCCCAAGTTTGAAATCCCATAACGAATCAGAGTAAGCCCGATAAACATGAGTGATTATAATAAACTCTCCAACAAGGGCGGAAACATGGATGGGGTGTCTAGTACATCACAAATAGCATCAAAACTCAAGGCAAATTATATTGATACATAAGAATAGGTGGGTCCAAGGTCAAATAGAACAGTATGCATTTGGTCATAGAAAAGAATAGTAATGTGATAACTGTATCTGATGCATCAACCTTTATTCTGAGCAAATTATAAAACTAGGTCCTATTATCCTGATGGACAACCTTAATGCATGTCTGTGTTGCTCCTTTATCAGCATTACCATTACCTTATCCACCATGGCCTCTTTATATTACTCCCCACCCACCTTGTGGAAGCCTTATATCATTATTACATCTACCTGTCGGCACCACGACTCTACTTTAATATTACATGGAGTCAATCATACGGGGGTGGGGAGACTCTCTCCTCACGTGTCTAGGCTCCCCATAATAAAACAACTGCAATAAAAAGAAGGTTGAGTATCTAATCTACAAAAAGCCCCCTGACTGTCATGAGCAAACATCTTTTGCTAAGCCGCAGAATATGTACCTATTGAAGTAGGCATGGATAACTATACTAGATAGGTTGCAATGGTCGACTTACCTAGTCTATGGGAATATAACCCTAAAGGTTACTTGAACCTTTGGGCCTTTTAGCCAAAGCCTTGGCCTACTTAGATTTTTGTAGATCCTCAACATTTAAAACAAAATTTGTCACCTCATTAAGCTCTTACCTACAATAGTCATTTGGACAAACAATATTTGTAACTCAGAATTTAAACCCTTGACAAACAGTCGAATCCTCTCCTCCTCTATAGTCACCAACTAGGTGGAATATCTGGATAAAGTACGAAACTTACCCTCATATTCAACTATAGTCATGCTACCCCGCTCAACTACCATAACTTCATCTTTCTTGTGATCTCTCAAGGTCCAGGGCACATATATCTCTAAAAAATAAATGGGCATAAAAATGGGTCCAAGTAAGTGGTGGCAAGATAGGCAACCTGCAGTCCATATAAGCTCTCCACCACTGCTTGGCCTCACCTTAAAGCTGGAAAAGTCACAAACTCCACACCATGCTGATACACAATCCCCAGCTTATACAACCTCTCATAACCATCCAGAATAAATTCATAGGCATCCTCGCGCTCTGTACCTTAAAACATTAGTGGCTTTAACTTCAAGAACTTTGTCAACATCTCATGCTCTATGTCGATCATCTCTGGGCCTAGAGTATGCAAAAAAAATAATCATTACCCATTGCTCCCCCAACAATAGGATCCACAACAACAAAATAAGATGAGTGGTAGGAGCTAGAGTGTTAGGCACAGTGAGGATAGTTCCAAAATCAACTAATCCAATAAAAAATTGAGGTGTTATTGTGCAATGGTGGGGTCCAAGGAAGGGAGTTTTGCAGCTTCAGTCTAGACGTTCCATCCTATGTCAACATTTTCCTCTATCTTTAGCTCCACATTCTCTTCTATCTCCACTTCAGGCACTGGTGAAACCTTTCCGGCTGGTATCTCCTCAGCTTGGGTCATCCCCCCGATGGCTTCTACCCTTTATCTTCCTCTTTCTCTCCCTCTTCCTTGGACCCTAACCCTCACTATGGACTCCTCTACTAGCTCATTCAGCTTCCAGTCTAACATTGTTGTAGTGCATGTTAATCATTTGTAGATAGAAGAGTGAAGGAAGTTAGATATCAATTTGGATTGCCAGATACAAATTAAGATCAATCCATAGCACGTAAAGATGAGAGAAGAAATACAAGAGATATTTTCTAAAGTCACATAGCCTCTTAAAGAAAAGTACAAACGTATATGTACCATTCTGCGAGACTTTACTAGAATTATTTTGGTACATTAAGATCAAGAACTTATGCTCTGATATTAAATTTTTCACGATCCTACATAGACCATGAGTGGTACCTACACTAACCCTCCGATGGGAGACCCAACACTGTAAGCTAACCCAATAAATTTAACACAATTTGATTATTTTAAGTGATGGAAGTAAGTTAAAATAAAAGGACTAATTGAGTTCCCATAAACTCAACAAAACTTAATAGTGTGAAAAGAAGTACCACACAAGAACTATAAGTCAATATACCAAAATTCTAACTAGAATTTTAAGCATAGGAAAATCATAAAAAAGAATAAGTGAATTATAAGTCTGGAAACAAAGTAGACTAAGATAAAGGCGGAATTCATAACAACCTGAAATATGTTAGCTCACCCTTGAATTCTAAAATCAACAGTCACCTAGTAGAGGTTTATTCGCAACCACCTGAAGATGTTGTATACTCAACAAAGAAAAGAGCAAGTGCCGAATCAGTACACATAACAAGAGTGTACTAGAAGGATCATGCGACTACTCTAATAAATCAGATATAAACAAGAAATCAAGCACAGTAATCTATACACATACTGACACACACAAGGTTTAGCAGTCCATGCTCACATTACAATCTCAAGTTATCAATTTAATGCAATACAATAATAGTCCTCTAAGGGACCCAAACCCACGCGAGTGTATGTCGAAATGTGACACTCGATTCAATTATAATAGATATGTCGAAATATGACACCTTATCTAATAATAGTAAATATGTCGAAATGTAACACCATACCAAATAATAGTAGATGTGTCGAAACATGACATAGGGTCCAATAGTAGTAGATATGTCAAAATGTGACACCCGATCCACAAGCACAAGCACGATCATAATCACATCGACAAATGAATAATACAATACTGCTAAGTTCAAGTAAGGTTTCTTGCATGCAATTAGATCATAATAGGTTATCTACCAGTTTATTTCATTATCTTCTTTTTTGCATACATGCAAAAAGTAGTATGAATTAGTTAACATGTATATATCGCACAAATGAAAATATTAAACCATCACCAACCTCAATTCAAGCATTGAATTCTATATAACCAGAGTTTTCCCCTTTTTTAAATCCTAGCTCTTTCTTGGTTTATACACAATCAAGACAAATACACGCAGTCAATAATAATGGACTAATTTACCCGAATGATAACAAAATTCTAATTGTTGGTTACTCCCATGATCATCTACCTGCACTAGGGTTTTTGCCCACCATGAATTACACATTTAAATCTTTTCCTATATAAATTTCCTCTAGAATCTCCAGTCTAGGAATCGAATTACAAGTTAAGAAAATGACTAACTTACCTTTAGTAAGAGAATTGGTGAAAAATTTGGAGAAAAAATTCCTAAATCATATCTGGTCTGGCGAGGACAAAGTGAGAGAAGTAAAAACGAATTTTGGACTTTTTTGGAGTTTAAATTCTCATCTATGCCGCCATGGCGACTCCACCATAGCAGGTTGTACGAGCACACAAACTTCATAACTCACGTATCAGCCCTAGATTTACTACATACTCTCAAATCATGATGTCCTAAATATATCCTTAGCGCCAAGATTAATTTCAGGAGTTATCCTCACCCGAATTCAGTTTCATAAAGCCATACAAATTCCTTATCGTCTTGGCTACTCGCATGATTAGGCTTACAATCGAACCCCCAATTCATTATCAGATTGTCTTAGACCTCACATAACTCAGATCTCATCTGAAACTGGCCTAGTCTCAAAATTTTGTACTTACTACTCAGAAGTTTTCTGGCCCATTTTTCTGCCTCATTGACCTACCCAAAACAATGGGGTCAGATCATTACAGCAAAAAATATCCGATGATGTGAGTTGCTTTTGCCTGTAAGTACTTGAGTTTATTAAACAAATTATATATAAATAGTTAAGGAGAACAATTTTTAATGAAATAAGAATATTGATGTAAACACGAATGTTTTGATATAAATATCAACTAGTAAAGCAGTGTGCCTCATAAGTCAAGCAATGACATTACCTATTTGCCACGACAATATCTCAATCTATGGAACCTTCATGAAAGAGTAACTTATTCAAGATGCAACTCGTAAGTCTAATAAAGCAAATAAAATTGTCAATTACACCCACAAGATAAAATGGGATTCACCAAAAGTCTGAAGAATAACATGTCCCTCTGAATATCTCTTAAAGCTGAAATCTTCCCGTAGAAATTGAAATTTCGAAGGACTCTGCAAAATTAGTCCTATTTCAGTTAGAATTTCTTAGAGATTGTTCTACCACAAATCTTAACTCATGCCTATATAAAGGATATTATATTCCCTTGAAAAGGCATCTCAAATATCCATAAATCCAGGAGATATTTATCAAAAGATCAAAATATGGCTCAAGGAGGTCAAAATCATCCTACGTTCAAGAAATACGTCACTAATGGTCGTCGGATCATGGAGAAATCTAATGAGAGAAGAATCAAGAGAGTAACAGATGTATAACCACATGTTTATTAATAAAATTTTGTTTCTTCGTATTTTATTTGTGATTGCAATTTATTTTTCATAGCTTTAAAATATATATATTGCAAACACTTCTCTATTTTCGTTACTAACACACCATCAAAAAATGATGATATACCTGAATACTGAGTAACAAATTAAGGTCATATAAACTAGAGAAATCATCAATAAGAATAACCAAATTTTGCTCATTATGTTTAATTATTGTATATGACAATTAGTAAACACGTCAAATGGAATAGTCAGTCAATCCAAGAAGACTATTTTCCTTCCAAATAGTAACATTGTCCATACATGTCCAAATACATCCAAGAAAACTCGATGCAAGCTTGTCTCACACATAC
>JAABOM020028207.1:0-17669 GCA_011800125.2 Solanum clarkiae
CGAAAATGCCCATATTCATCATTTCCATATATCCCAAAATCCATGTGTGATATCAAAAATTTGACTTCACATTCTTGTTCTGGGGAAAAATTGAGTGAGGAATGGGCATAACCCTGATTTTAGAGCAACTGTAGCAAAATTTGATTTTTTCAAGTTTGCGCAAAATAGTGGGGGAACGCGTTCCCTGCGCAACGCGGAGCCATTGCGGAGTAGTTCATTTTGTTTCCAGTTTTCTAATCTCGATCCAAGGCCTTGGGATCTTGGTCTTAAGCCTTCCTATGCATAAAGACACATATACTTAGTCATTTTTCAACCCCATATCATTCAAGACACTCTCCAAAACCCTTTTTAATACTTAGCCAAACATTTCATCTAAAATTAAGTGTCTCAAACTCATTCCGGATTCAAGAAATTCATTCAAGCTTCAAGTTCTCATTCAAATCGTCATCAAGGAAATCTCCAAAGTTGAGGTATGTGGGTTTCAACCATTGGGTTTTTTCATCCATGGTGCCCAACCTTCCTTTCTACATAAATTGTATGTCTAAGGTGATTTACTTATGGGCCTTACTTATTCTGAATTTGGCTATAAACTATGTTGGGGTTTCATAAAAATGTGACTGTTTAAGTATGTTTTGAGCTTTGAATCTATGTTCTATTATGAGATTTGATGAAGGATTTCAATGTATATTGCATGAGGGTATTATCAAATGTTGGTGGGTTGATTTACATTAAGTTTTTTCACATGATGTCACTCTTGAATCGCATGATTTTGAATTAGCATTGCATACCCTCCAAGTGTTTGATAAAATGTCAAGTCAAGGATTCTCAAGTTTTCTATGATCTATTGCATGATTTATGTAAGTCTCTATTGTTGATGAGTTATTGAGTCCTTATGCTAAGGTTTATACACTTATGAATTGTGAAGCCTACTAGATGGGCTTATGAACTACGCTATATGCCTCAGCCTCTAGTACAAGGCCAATTCCTACATGAATGGGGTTATGAACTATGTTGTACACCTTACCCTCATGTATGATTTGATGTTGTGCAATGTCTTATACTCATATGAAGGGGTTATGAACTAGTGGTATGTATCACCCTCATATGTGATTCAATATTTTCTATTATCTCATTTTCATATGTAGGGGTTATGACCTATGCTACCTTTCTACCCTCATGTGCTATTCATCATCTCATGCTTACATGTAGGGGTTATGACCTATGCTATCTCTTTACCTTTATGTACTACCCATTATCTACTAGAAGGGGTTATGACCTATGCTATATCACTCACCTTCTAGTACAAGGTATTTGGATGATCTAATTATGTCACCTTATTATGTTAAACAAGTTATGTAAGTATGACTATTTTCAAGCATGTTTTACTTCAAGCATTGTTCATGCATGTCATGTCACTAATATACTATCTCTTGCTTATGATTATACATTTTGATTATGTTGCCTATCTCTTGTTGCATTGCATCCTACATACTTAGTACATTCAAATGTACTAATGCATACTCTATGCCTACATGATGTTACCATGTAGGAGTTGGAAATCCACTTCATCATCTTCCTCCTCCACATGGCTAGTACTATGTCTGAAGCAAGTTTGGTGAGTCCTCAACTCCAAGGACAATATTTTTCATCTTATGTTATGCAAATACTCTCTTTGTTTTGTTGTATGCTTTTGACTATGAGGGTGAGCTCGAAAAATTTTCTTGACCCCCCACTCAATTTTAAGTTTAAAGGTATTGTTGGACAAGTTATGTAATGATGCTTTGAGCTTTGACTCCCTTGAATTTTTATGTTTAGGCTATGAAAGACTCCCTTAATCCCTTTTTATCCTTATTTTATATTCTCTTCTTGATGTTTAATTACTTTAGTGACCAAGGATGTGCAATGATATGCTGAAAGACTTGTTTGGGCTCACTTCAAGTTTTCAATTCTCCGTGTCACGTCTAGTCCCTAGGTTCGGATCGTGACAAAGATGGTATCAGAGCACTAGGCTGTTAATAGTCCTCGACGTCTAAAACACCACGTCGATTAGAGTCTCATTGATGGTTGTGAAGTGCACCACGACTATGAGGAAAGAGGCTATGAGGTGTTTTAGGAAATGTTTTCCCTTCTTCTTACTCTATATCGTGCTATAGGAGTTAAGGTAAGGCTCTCCCCTAATGAATGTTCTTCGTTATGCTAGATCATGCTTATCCCAAGAGGAAGATGAGCTCGTGCACCTGAAGAATAACCAGCCTACCCCGCTCCTCAAGGGGAGGGGCTACCGAAATTGAGTTCAGGAATGCATAACTATGCTGGCCCATTCCATGACTAATCAAATCAACCAAGGGGCCTAAGACCATCATGCTTCTTCTCAGGCCTCTAAGGTGAGGGGATTACAAGAATGAAACCACTGGAGTTCCATAGGTCTAGGGTGGATGAGAATCCTCAAAAATTCATAGATGAGGTGTATAAAGTGTTATCCATCACGGGTGTAAGTTTGGAGGAAAAGGCGGATCTAGCAGCTTATCAACTAAAAGGTGTAGCTCAAATTTGGTTTATGCAATGGAAGAGGGAGAGGGGAAATCATGATGCCATTCCTTGGGAGGAGTTCAAAGCCTCTTTCCTCAATCGGTTCTTCCCTCTTGAGTTGAGAGAGGATAAAATGATGGGGTTCATAAACCTTAACCAAGGTTCCATCAGTGTAAGGGAATATGCTCTCAAGTTCAACAAGCTTTCCAAGTATGCTCCACATTTGGTGGCCGAGCCGAGGTCTAGGATGAACAAGTTTGTAATGGGTGTATCTGACTTGGTGAATGAGGAGTATCATGCCATCATGTTGATAGGTGATATGGACTTGTCCCGGCTCATGACATATGCTGAACAACTCGAGGAGGAGAAGCTTAGGAAGAGGAGAAGTGGGGAGTCCAAGAGGGCTAAATATGAGGGTGGTTATCAAGGTGCTAAGGGTGACCGCTTCCAACAAGGTCACAAATTTTAAGGCCAAGGGTCCTCTAGTGCTCCAACAAGAGATTTGCTAATGATAAGGTGCTTAACCCAAGGGAGCAAGGTGGCAATGGTGGTATGAGTTTTCCAAAATGCCAAAAATGTGAGAGACATCATCATGGCAAATGCTTGAAGGATTCAAATTCGTGTTATAGGTGTGGAGGAGTAGGCCATAAGCTTATTGATTGCCCTTATGTTCAGAACAAAGGCAAGGATGGTCATCCTCATGGTCAAGGTGGCCATATCGATCAAGGGGCTCGAGGAGGCCAACAAGGGGGAGTAAGATTCTCGTGTGTCCCGAATTGCTACATAAACCTCTTAAGTGTCTATCCCCATTGGTGAGCCTATTTTTGCTAGAAAGGTCTATAAGGGTTACCCCATGTTCTTATTGAATAGAGTCTTGTCTTGTGATCTTGTTTGAACTTGGCTTGATGGATTGGAGGTCTTTGGGTGGTTTGGGTATATGTGTATCATTCTTTCAATGAATATAGAACATGTAAGGTTGTAACATGACGGTTAAGGATAGACAATCTATTTGGTCAACTATAATGGGCTAGTCACTTCTCTAAGATTGATCTTCGGTTCGGGTTTTGTCCCCAAGTGAGAATGAGGGTAGGTGATATCCCTAGATGTCTTTTTGGACTAGGAGTGAGCACTTTGAGTCGTGGTAGAGTTGTTTGGTTGACTAATGCACCGGCTACATTTATGGGTTTCATGAATAGGGTCTTTAGTCCCTACATGTTATGCTCGTGATGGTCTCTAGTGATGAAGTATGGATTTATTTAGAGCTTGTGAACCATTTGGGGGTAATGTTGCAAATCATGGGGTAAGAGAAGTTGTATGCTAAGTATGTGAAGTATGAAATGTCGTTAAAGGAGGTTACCCTCCCTCCCCAGGTCTTGTGGCATCGGGGGATGGTATTAAGATTGATCCTAAGGAGACATATGTGGTTAGGAATTGGCCTAGACCTTTGAATCCCTTGGATATTAGGGGTTTCTTGGGCTTAGCAAGATACCACCAAAGGTTTGTGAATGGGTTCTCCTCTAATGCTTCTCCCATGACTAAGTTGATCCAAAAGAAGGCTAAGTTTGTGTGGGCCATTAAGTGTGGATAAAGTTTCCAACTTTAAAGGATAAGTTTGTGTTCGTTTTTATTTTGTCTTTACTAGTAGGGTTGGAAGGATTTGTTGTGTATTGTGATGTCGCCCAGATTTGTCTGAGTTGTGTGTTGATGCAAGGTGATTAGGTGGAAGTTTATGCTTTTAGATAATTTGAGATACATGAAAAGGATTATCTTATCTATGACCTTGAGTTGGCCACTAGAGCTTTTGCTTTGAAAATTTGACATCCCATACCACATGTCAGCATGGTTACAGTTCACTAAGGTTTCTAATATGAGTTCACCCAAGGTATCTTATCTTGAGAAAAATAAGGTGGTTAGAACTTCTTAAGGGTTATGATATGAGTGTGCATTATCATCTCGGTAAGACTAGTGTTGTGGCGGATGCTTTGAGTAGGATGTATATGGTTAGCCTAGTTCATATTGATGGTGGTGATGAAGAGGTGTCTAGGGAGGTGCATCGGTTGCCTAAGTTAGGGTTATGTAGGAAGAGGTTGGTAATGGTGGTGTTATCATTGTCACTGGTTCTAAATCTTCATTGGTTGATGAGGTAAGAGCAAAGCATGTTCTTGATCCCTCCTTGTTAAAATTGAAGGCCTTGGTGAAAGAGGGCGAGGCGGAGGTTTTTACCCAAGGGGGAGATGGTTCCTTAGGTACCAAGGTAGGTTGTGTGTACCTTGTTTCGATGGCTTGATAGGAAGGATCCTTGATGAAGCCCATAATTCTTCTTATTTTATTCTCCCCGGTTCTACCAGGTGTATAGCGATTGAGGGATGTATGTTGGTAGGGAGGCATGAAGAAGGGCATTACCAAATTTGTTTTCGATCGTCATAGTTGCAACAAGTCAAAGCTGTGCATCAAAGGCCGTTTGGTCTAACCCAGATGTAAAGATCATTACTTGGAAGTAGGAGGAAATTAACATAGATTTTGTGGTTAGATTACCCAATACTAAGCTTTTGATTCCATTTGGGTTGTGGTTGATAGGGCGACGAAATTGGTTCACTTTTTACCGGTTAATACTATTTATGATGCTGAAGTGTATGCTAAATTGTACATTTATGAGTCGGTGAGGTTACCTAAGGATATGCTTATGGCTTGTGTATTGGAGTTCAAGAGTGGTTGGGATGATCATCTTCCATTGATTGAGTTTGCCTATAACAATAGCTATCATTCTAGCATTTGCATGGTCCCTTTTGAGGCTCCCTACGGTAGACGATGTAGATCACCGGTTGGGTGGTTTGATGTGGGAGAGATGGATTTGTTAGGTCCAAAACTGACTATGGATGCTATGGAGAAGGTAAGGTTGGTTAAGAAAAAATTGGAAATGGCCCAAAGATGTCAAAAATTCCAAACCAATGCGAGGAGGGGAGAGCTAGGATTCAAAGTAAATGATTTGGGGGTAATCGAAGGATTCGCTCATGAAAGGTATGGTTTGTCTTAGTAAAGAGGGAATTGAGTTCATGGTTTGTGAGCCTTCATAGAGAGTTGGGGAAGATCAGTGAGGTTGCATACGACTGGGAATTGCCTTTGGATAAAGATATGGTTCGTCCTATTCCTCATATTTTTAGGTTGAGGAGACATGTTGTTAATTCAAGTGTTATAGGACTCCTTAAGGTTGTGGACGTTGTGGGGGATGAGTTGACCTATGAAGAGTTCTGGTGGAGAAGTTGGGTGGATATGAGTAAAAGTTGATTTGTGAGGGTGTAGTGGTTGTCAAGGCCCATTGGGAGAATTGTCAAGTCGATAGTATCTCTCGGGGAGCCGGAGTGAGCGTGGAGGAGCAATATTCGTACCTCTTTCATTCTATCAAGATTATAATAACACATCAAGTCCTTTTATGATTCCAGGTCTTATGTTTAAGCCCTATGTCATTGCATGCTTTCATGTTTATGTTAATAAGTTCATCGTGATTTTAAACTTATGATGAGATTTTTGAAAGGATGTTTAAGTGCATTGTTGCATCCTTATGTGGGCTGAAATTTTCATGTTTGTATTTCTTATATACGTCTCTTTGACATTAGGGGATGAATGTTCCCAAGGGGGAGATATTGAAACGACCCCAAAAAGTGCCCGAAAATGTGCCTCGGAAAGGCCCAAAATCGTAATTTTCATATATCTCAAAATTCATGCGTGATATTGAAAATTCAACTTTATATTCTTGTTCAGGGGGTCATTTCCAAAATCGATCAGTGTAGCGAATCAGTGTAAATTTGTCCTCCGCGATAGGTTCGCGTCGTAGACCAGACACGGACCTATGTAAATTTTGCCCAGTTATTTTTCTTACGGTCCAAGGCTTTTAAGTCTTGGGCTTAAGTGTCCCCAAACGTAAAAATATCCATACTTAATCATTTTTCACCCTTATATCATTCTAAACATTCCCCAATACTCACTCAAACACACAGCTAAATTTTTCACTCCTAAATTCAAGTCTCAAACCCTCATCCGGAACTAAGGATTTCCTTCAAGGTTCTTCTTCAAAGTTCAAATCCCCATCTCCAATCTTCACCAAGTTCATCTCCAAAGTTAAGGTATGTGGGTTTCTTTCATGGGTTCCTTTTACCCATGATATCCAAGCTCTTTTTACTCAAATTTGCATGATTTGAGGTTGATCTATTCATGTGTCTTATCTATTATGAAAATCACTGCACACTATGTTGGGTTTATGAAATTGTGATTGTTTTGCTATGTTTGGAGCTATGAAGCCAGGTCTATTGTAAGAATTGATCAAGGGTCTTGATATATATTGTGTAAAGGTGTTACCAAACATCTATTAATGATTTTAACTGATTTTTCTAGCATGATTTCACTCTTGAATTGCATGATTTTACACTAGTATTACATACCCTATAAGTTTTTTATACAATGTCTGGTTGTGGATTCTTTAGGAATTGAAGGTCCAATGTATGTCTTGTGAGATGAATGACTAAATGATGATGAAAAGAAATGTACGTGTGTGATGATGAAAGAAGTATATATATGTATGATACTATCTTTATATAATGTTGGGGATGACCCTAGCTCGGGAGGTTGTAGGCCCAGGTAACCTATCAAGGGGTTGGTACCTTTGTTGCCTAGCTCAGGGGGTGGTAAGCCCGGGTAACCTTATTGGGGGTTGGTACCCATCAATCTTGATGAAGGGTTTGTACTCCATCAATCTCATGAAGTGATTAGTACCTCATGCGCCTATCAAGGGGGTGGTAGGCCTTGGATTACACTGAAATGGTCACTCCTTACCCTTGTATTATGTTCTATATAAGCATGGTTTTACTTCAAGTATCATTCATACATGTCATACTGTTAGTATGCTATCTATTGCTTATGAATATGCATTTTGCCTATGATGCCTATCTCTTGTTGCATTGCATCCACATACTTAGTACATTCAAATATACTAACGTATACTCTATGCCTACATGATATCACCACGTAGGAACTGGTGCACTGCTTGATCATCCTCCTTCTCCACATGGCTAGTACAACTTCTATTAAGCTTGTTGGTGAGTCCTCCATTCCGGGGACGTTACTTATAATTTCTTGCTATGTATTAAGACTTTTGATTTAACTTACATATTGACTATGAGGGTGAGCACAGTTGCTTTGTCTTGAGCCCTGCTCTTATCTATGTAGTAGAGGTGTTGTTGGACATGTCATGTATCTATGCTATAAGCTTGACTCTATTGACTTTTAATGTTTATGTTATGGGAGTTATCCTTAGTCCCAATTTCCCTTATTTATGCTTATCTCTTAGTCTCATTCTACTTGCTTCCGCGACCAAGGATGTGTAATGATATGCTACGAGGCTTGTTTGGGGTTCCTTCGGCTTCCCCATTCGCCGGTCACGTCTAGGCCCTAGGCTTGGGTCATGACAAAGGACTCAAGTTCTATAGAACTCTTCAAGGTTGTAGGTGTTGTGGAGGATGAGTTGGAAGTGGAAAAGTTGACTAATAAGGAAGTAGTGCTCGTCAAGGCCCTTTGGAAGAATCGTCAAGTCGAAAGTGTCATTCAGGGAGCCGGAGCGAGCATGGAGAAGCAAAATCCGTACCTCTTTCATTCTATTCAAGCTTATGATACCAAAACTAGTCCTTTTATGATTCCAAGTCTTAAGTTTCAGCCCTAATGTCTTTTGCATACATTCATGTTTATGTTGACAATTTTACGGTGATTTTGACACTTATATTGAGATTTTTGAAATGATGTTTAAGTGCATTATTGCATTCTTGTGTTTGCTGAATTATCTTGCTTAGTTCTCTTATATATGTTTCTTCGACATTCAGTGATGAATGTTCCCAAGGGGAAGATATTGAAACGACCACAAAAAGTGCCCGAAAATGCGCCTCGGAAATGCCCATTTTTGTAATTTCCATATATATCAAGATCTGTACGTGAATCAAAAATCTGACTTCATATTCTTGTTTGGGGGGCAAAATTGAGTGAAAAATGGGCATAACCCCAATTTTAGAGCAACCGTAGGTAAATTTGATTTTCTTAAATTTGCGCAAAATAGTGAGGGTCCGCGTTCCCTCCGCGACATGGAGCTGTCACGGAGTAGTTCATTTTGTTGACATTTTTCTAATCTATGTCCAGGGCTTTGGGGTCTTGACCCTAAGCATTCCTATACCTAAAGACACCTATACTTAGTCATTTTTCAACCCCATATCATTCAAGACATTCCCCAAAACCCTCTCAAATATTTAGCCAAATATTTCATACAAAATCAAGTGACTCAAACTCATTCTGGATTCAAGAAATTCATTCAAGCTTCAAGTTCTCATTCAAATCTTTATCAAGAAATATCCAAAGTTGAGGTATGTTGGTTTCAACCATTGGGTTCTTTAATCCATGATACCCAACCTTCCTTTTTATATAAATTGCATGTTTCTAAGTTGATTTACTTATGGGTCTTACTTATTATGAATTTGGTTATAAACTATGTTGAGGTTTCATAAAAATGTGACTATTTAAGCATGGTTTTAGCTTTGAATCTATGTTTTATTATGAGATTTGATGAATGATTTCAATGTATAGTGCATGAGGGTATTACCAAATGTTGGTGTATTGATTTACATTAAGTTTTCTCACATGATTTCACACTTGAATTGCATGATTTTGAACTAGAATTGCACATCCACCAAGTGTTTGATAAATATCAAGTCAAGGATTCTCAAGTTTCTATGATCTATTGCATGATTTATGTAAGTCTCGGTTATTGATGAGTTATTGAGTCCTTATGCTAAGGTTTATGCACTTATAAATTGTGAAGCCTACTAGATGGGCTCATGAACTACATTATATGTCTCACCCTCTAGTACAAGGTCAATGTCTACATGAAGGGGTTATGAACTATGTTGTACAACTTACCCTCATGTGTGATTTGATGTTGTGCAATGTCTTATACTTATATGAAGGGGTTATGAACTATGCGTACGCTTCACCCTCATATGCGATTCAATATTTTGTATTATCTCATTTCACATGTAGGAGTTATGGCCTATGCTACCTTTCTACTCTCATGTTCTATTCATCATCTCATGCTTACATGTAGGGATTGTGACCTATGCTATCTTTTTATCCTCATGTACTACCCATTATCTATTAGAAGGGATTATGACCTATGTTATATCACTCACCCTCTAGTATAAGGTATTTGGATGGTCTAATCATGTTACCTATTATGTTAAACAAGTTATGTAAGTATGATTATTTTCAAGCATGTCTTACTTCAAGCATTGTTCATGCATGCCATGTTGCTAATATACTATTTCTTGCTTATGATTATGCATTTTGATTATGTTGCCTATCTCTTATTGCATTACATTCTACATACTTAGTACATTCAAATGTACTAACGCATGCTCGATGTGTACATGATGTTACCATGTAGAAACTGGAGCTCTACTTGATCATCTTCCTCCTTCACATGACTAGTACTATCTTTGAAGCAAGTTTTGTGAATCCTCAACTCCGAGGATGATATCTTTTGTCTTATATTATGCAAATATTCTCTTTCTTTTATTGTATGCTTCTGACTATGAGGGTCATCTCGGAAAGTTGTCTTGGCCCTCGCTCAATTCTAAGTTTAGAGGTGTTGTTTGACAAGTTATGTAATGATGCTTTGAGCTTTGACTCCCTTGACTCTTGTATATTTCAAGCTATGAAAGACTCCCTTAGCCCCTTTTTATCCTTATTTTATGTTCTCTTCTTGATGTTTAATTGCTTCCACGACCAAAGATGTGTAATGATATGCTAAGAGGCTTGTTTGGGGTCCCTTCGGGTTCCTTATTTGTTGTGTCATATCTAGGTCCTAGGTTCAGGTCGTGACATAAGTAACCAATGATTAGGACATTGTTAATCACGGTAAACCAACTTCATTTACATGTTTGTGGTTGCACTAACTAGCTAAATTTGATTGCTTGAATCCTCGCTTCTGTTCTTTAATCCAGTCCTACATATGTTAAATTTATTTTACATTTCACCTGCTATATTATGTTAGTATTTCTTCACAATGAACTTACATGAATTGATTACCTGTTTATATATACAAGCATTCCATTCTTGCTTTTGGGACACATTGTACTTGAGCGTATCCCTCTTGGTTTCAGCAACATCAGGATTCCCCTTCCAGTATGCATATGATTTCCTGTTCCTCCATTTTATCTTCTTATGTCGATCTTCAATTACTATACCACTCACATCCACCATGGGAACCTAGATCTTAATCTCAAAACTGACTCATATTCCACTGTTTCAAATGTAATATTGCAATCAATTTAGGAAGCATCTCCAATGTTGTTTACTATTCTGCAGCTGACTTTAACCTAATCCAAATAGAGGTAAGCCACAACCAATTGTACATAACTTTTTTGTCTTAAAGCCATGGATTCCACCTTACAGGGCGCTACTTCAGAACAACAAGACAATCTGTACTCCTGCTTATTCCAAACACTAACAACATTTTTCATTACATTCTCAAACTAGTACTTCTCATTTCATTTCAGTGTTTGAATTTTGAACGTGACATAAACCTAAAACTTTATCAATTTCTACAAGATGGGTGATTTACCCGAATAGATCTGAGAGTTGATTTTATTTGTTTCTTTTAATAGGTTTCTTGCTAATTTTGGCACGTCAAAAGTTGGTAACAGTCTTCTACTTTGTATTTATATTCTTTAAATTAATATGATATTTATACTATTTGTTGTTAAAGTTAGTTGCTTTGTAAATGAAAAATCAAGAATTAGTATATGTTTAGAGCATGTCATTATTCTTGTATGATGTAAAGGGTACTAACTTGATAAAAATAAATCACTTATACATCAGAAGTATATATTGTGTTAGTACATCATAGCTACCATAGGAATTCAATGACAAGTATACAAGATGTAAGAACCGATGCTTACCCATCAGTAAGTTGAAGAAATATGCAACAAAATGGGTTATCAAAGTGTTAAGTCATTCGACAAGGCTTAATAAAAGAGTACAAAAATAAAAATGACGAGGGTATTCACTGACAATTAATATTCATTGATGAAGATGTAACTCTATTTTAATATTATATTATATTCATTTGCTAGTATGATGCCTTATTTTGAGACTCTCATGCTTATATATCTTTTCATAGGGAACCAAAATACAAACAACTCTTCTCAACCAAGACATTCACACATGGAACAAATATTTTGAAATGACTCAAAACTACTACATTATAAATGAAAAATTAAATGATACTAAATAAAACTACTTATCAGTGCATAAGCACCTTTAATTAGCATTCACCAATAACACAGATGTCATAAAGGGCAAAAGACAGTTTAAGACTCAACAATTGTCTAACGATTTTATCACATTTGATGAAGCTTAAAAGATTACTGATGGGACTTTCTTCCGTACACTCCTATATATGTTTGTTATGTCATACACATATAGAATTAATTTATATTTAATACTATATATTTCCTACATATGTGGTGTGCAGTTTAAGTAAAGGAACTAAATGGAGAAGGACGAAGCATAAGGTGAGAAGTAATTGTTACAAACGAAATGTAACTTTACAAAGCGTCCTTGGAATATACTGTTACAGATGAAAAAAGTCATATGATAATGATACCCAATCTTACATATATAGGTATGATTACAAAATCATGATTTTGTATGGAGATTTTGCTGAAATAGATGGAGAATTATTAAGGAGCCTTGAATGTGACAAATCGGTTCTTGCCTTTTGTGATGTCAAATATTCTATTTATCAAGGTATACATACCCTAAAATTATATATTTCAATTAGATTTGAGAGCATATAAAGATATGATTAAATTTATTGCTCTTTCTACGATAGGAGATTATGTACTTTGCATGACTTCTTTTAGTAGTTTGATAATCAATCCAATATTTGAAAATGCCAACAATCTCCAACAATGGTAAAGGACTCTTCTTGCCTCACACTTACTAATAGCCTCCTCTACATGGTAGGTGTCAAATGTTTTTCTTAATTTTATAATTTATAAATTATAGGCATCAGAACATGGAGGCACAGAACATTGGCATAATTTTAATGCCAAACAAACAAATGCAAATAACCCACCAAGTTAAAATTAGTGATATTTTGAACAGATCACTTGCCCTTGTGAAAGTACTTTCCATGACATAGTATGAATATCAATGAGTACTCAATTTATATTTTTTAAAACATATTGAATTGATTATGCCAATTTATGTATAGGACATGTACTAGAAGTTTAATGCTAAGGTTACTGCATTGACAATAAGAATGACCTATGGTATCATGCTTGCAATCTAAAAATTACAACAACTTGTGCCTATTATAGGAGTAAAGATATTGATTATGAAGACAGGTAAAGTACACAAATCTCAAAATATTACGTACCACACCAAAGAAATAATGAGCTAATGATAAATTCATCGAACGTGTTTTACTTATACGAATCAAACAAATTAAGAATTATTGATTAAATGTTCAAATATGTCTTAGATATCAATTAAAGATTAAGGTCACTATTGAGAACCAGCATCTAACTATTACATTGTTTGAGGCGACACAATACTTTTTGGATTGCAACGTGCAAGAATATGTTTAGTCCATATCTGAAAAGGTAAAACTTTTGTTAAATAAAATATCACTTAATACGAATGTTGTTACCTTATGTTTATTGAAATACTAAGAGATAAGGTTGTTTGGTTCCGCAGAAAAAAATCTCAATATTATTGCCAGTTGGTATTAAATAAGGAGAAAAAAATACAATATTCTTGCGAAGATTGATCGGCACTTGCGAAGGTTGAGTCAAACATGAATGTGATAGCTGTGGAGATACGTGAGGTTGAAAAGAAATTGGCTCCATATAAAAGTAAGGTCGAAACATCGAATACCAAAACAAGAAGCCAAAGGTCTAAAAAAATCAAAGGTAAGAGTGTATAAGAACATTAAATCCGTGAAAAGATGCAAGTGACATCTGCGGATATAGATAATATTTGCCAAAAAATCATAAATGTTGAAAGTCAGATTCAAACTTCGATAATAAGACAAAAAAGCAAAAAAAAACAAGAAAAGAAAAATATAGCATTGTAATTGATAAGGGGAATAAGAAGTTTGCGGGGATACGTGACGTTCAAAAACAAAAGAGCCCATATGGAAGTGATGATGAGACCCCGATAATTCATCTACAGAGAAGAAGGACTAGAAAGGCTACAAAAGAAAATGTTGAGACACTACTAATGAAACATAAAATCAAGTGGAAAAAAATTAATATATAGTTGCTCTACAAATTCTTTATGTTTAACTACCAATCTTTATTATCTTACTAATATGAATATTTATAAGTTTTTGTTTGCAACGACCAACTTCACCAAACCTAGCTTTCATTCTTTACTTACTTTCTAATATGTGAATGTATTTGATATACTCATTTTCTAAACATTAAATATGTCCATAATGTATCTCAGCCAAATAGATCAACAAAACTCTTGTGTCAAAATGCAACTTCATTTGATTGAAAATTCACCACTGCAGCCCACACCATAGGTATTTGTTAGTAGCATATTGAAAGATTAAAACTAGAGAACAATAGATACTTATATATGAATAATTTATTGAAAAATTTAAACTAGAGAATAACAGGCACCTATTGTCTCTATATTGATAATTTAACAGTATAGAAAATAAACAAATGTTACTAGTGCTTCCACTATATTCTAGATCAAATACATACGCACTTTGGGATAAGATGCGACAAGTGTTGCACCAACAATCGTTAATTTCACTCAAACAATCAAAGAAATGACACACATCTAATATCGAGGTATATATAAAAATATTCTCTCTACTCATTATACTTCTAAATTAAAGCCTGCACTTATAGTCATATAATTTGATAGGTGATACAGACAAATTCATTATTTTTACATGGAAAGTAGATCCCCATATCAAAACAACAACACAATATATATGTAAGATCTCAGACAATCCTTGATGTTTATAACTGCACTAACCATCGACATACTAAATACAATACTCACTCTATCTTACTCTAATAACTGATGCAACTTTTTCTCTTGCAATATTCAATTTAATAGGTTATAAATACAAAAATAGGATTTCTACCAGTAAAGGTGATCATCATGACAACCAGCAAATAATTAATGTAAGCAACACAGATAAGAATTTATAAAATTCAGTAAAATTTTCAACATACATGTGTGCTCGCCGGAGGGTTAACACATTTTCATACATGCATACAGAAATATTGCATCATTTCTCTTCATAGCTAAATTATTATTCCAATTACAGAAAAATACAATTGCGTAGTGCATTGAGAAAGGTTGAAAAATATGTAACAGCAAGCCAAACAACAGGAGATTTAGAAGGTAAACAACCACAGTCAAAGAAGTAACCAAAATTAAATTGGCTATTTATAGCATTATCCAAAGAGTCTGCAACTGAAGGTACATACAAAAAATAACTACTCATATGCCACAAAAAATTATTTATACTAATCAAAGATAAGTTCTCTTCAATTATTAATATTACGTTCGCTCTGTACAATGAAATATACTTCTGATATATATCTACAATCATATTTACTTCTATGGGACCTACTGCTTACAATTTATTATTATATCCGCATGAGTTAAAAAGAGTCCCAAAATATATTTATCATGCAGTAAAAAGATTTGAGCATGAACCTCCAATATTATGTTGTGCAAGTGAATATATAAAATTGGCAACCAATGAAACTCCATTGGAACTACAGGAACTATTTGTGGATACTAAAGAAGAAGCTAGAGAGTTTCGTAAAAATCCATGCTTATAGTAGCATCTTTCCTTTTACATCTTATGGTGTTAACTTGGATAAGAAAATAGCATCTATAAGGAAAGAAGTATACACTTCTAGAGGATTTCATAAAAATATTTGTGCCTATAGTAGCAGAATTGCTTTTACATCTTTTGATGTTAACTTGGATAAGAAAATAGCATCTGCAAGGAAAGGAGTGTACACTTTCAAGGCAAGAGGCCAAATATATCACTATCTACCATCATTGATACCATGTGATAACAATCGTTTTTACCTTTAACTATACTTCTTTGATACAACAACGAGTTGACCAATAGGATATTAAAAGTAAAAGATGGAATTCTAACGGACAATATCGCAACAAATATCAAACGAATAATGGAGGAAAATCCATATGCGCAAATCTTTTGCCAACAAAAAGACCATTGTAGTTTCCATAATTTCCAACTTCAAACTGCTGCAAGTGACTCTTTCAAACAATGAGTTTACAACACACCCTCAGTACATCAGGTAGCAGCAATTTAAATGGATGAAAACAATCCAAATATACCTTTTAAGTGAGAGATTATTGTTCTTGAATGTTCAGGTTACAAGCATAGAGTCAACATTATTATGATTGTTATGACCTATTACAATATCCTTTGATCTTTCTAAGAGGCGAATTCGAATGACACCAAGGAATAAGAAAACAAAACAAAATAAGAGACAACATCACATAATAACTGGACACACACCAACTTTGACCAGTGATATACAAATTTTCAGATCAGCTGACAAAATTTGCGCCAATAAGGACCGAGGTAATATTTCTCACCTTCTACAATATTATTGTAATCTTATTTATTACCAAATATTAATTACCTCCCATGCTTGACTTTGCACTTTCTGGAACCACAATCTTATGTCTATACTCTCACCTTAATTTTGGTTAATTATATGGTATATTCTGATTTACACTTACTTACCGATACTAACCTTTAAATCTAAAATGCAACGCACATACTCTCGTCGAATAATGCTAAAGTCGTATCACAAAAATAGTGCTTTCATCGGAATCTATATTGTATTTGATTGCAAGAGTATTTTGAATAATTACCTTTACAAAACCCACAACAGGAAGACTACAACATACTATGCTATCAGTTTTATTTCAATAACAATTTTTGAGGTGTTTTAAAAAAAAGATTTTATAGTAGTGTCCATCAAATAAAATATTTACTACACTATTGTTAGATGAAATGACCCCAAAAAGTGCCCAAAAATGTGCCTCGAAAGTGGCCAAAATCGTAATTTCTATATACCTCAAAATTTATGCGTGATATCGAAAGTTTGACTCCATATTATTGTTCAGGGGGAAAAATTGAGTGGGATATTTGTATAACCCCGATTTTAGATCGACCGTGACAAAATTTGAAAATTGCAAAAATACGATTTTCAGTGAGCTAGCTGTCACGCCCAAAGTCCCGTTAGGGCAGACTGATACCCGTTGCCAATAAGGCTCGAGAGAACCTCCCTTTACTCATGCACTTTCTATACATATTATAAGGAATTTCTACATTTGACATGCCTTTAAGAAAATAAACAGTGATAACAAGCTAAAAGGAAATGCATATGGCTAGGTCATTGCGGCCACATTGTCTAAAGTATGAGATATGACCACACTTTAATTTACGTAGTCTACAAAGCCTCTAGGTAAGGAAAGTATCTGATAAGAGTCAGGATAGGCCCCGCCTCGGCTAACTATACAATACAAAAATATAAGCTCTAGACACACAAAACTCCGAAGCAACCTGGAGCTTTGTAACAGCAGCTGGATATCCTATACTCCTATTGGGGAGATCTATTGACACCTGTACCTGCAAAATGAAATACAGGTCCCCCGTAAGGGACGTCAGTATAAGATAATATACTAATATTTAAGGCAGGAAACACTGTATATGATGTAACAACTCAAATGAAACTATGCACTAGTATAGGATAAGAGACCACCCTTATTATACTGTGGGATCATGTACTTTATGTTCTTTTTATTACTTTACTTTTACTGTATAATCTGTGCATAGCAAGTAATACAAATAACTAGTTGATCAGTGGTAAATCTATATTGGGATTGGCCCTGGCTAGGCTTTTCCTTTAACCCCTTGGGCTACCCCCTTGATAGGATCGACCCTGGCTAGGTGATTCTTCCACCCCTCGGGCTACCACCCATCAATAAACAATATACTTTACCTTTCAATTACCTTT
>JAABOM020028228.1:0-55996 GCA_011800125.2 Solanum clarkiae
ATCCGGTGTTCCATATCTCTATGTTGAGGAAATGTGTGGGTGACCCTAATGCCATTGTGCCTCTTGAGGTGGTGGGTATTGTTGAGGATAACTTGACTTATGAGGAGGTATCGATTGGGATTCTAGATAGGCAAGTGAAGAGATTGAGGAACAAGGAGGTGGCATCCGTTAAGGTCCTCTGGAGGAACCAACAAGTCGAAAGCGCTACATGGGAGGCTGAAGCAGATATGCAAAAATAATACCCTTATCTTTTTCACTCCACTCAAGCCTAAGGTACTAATCCTAAGTCCCCTATGCGATTTCAAGTCATAATTTCTGGCCTTAAGCCATTGCATGCATTCATATTTATATGGGAAAGGTTTTATGGTAAATTTTGATGTTCATGTTGAGATCTTTTTGAAAATCATGTTTAGATACATTTGTTGCATCCATATTAGGCTAAAAATCTTCATGGCTACTCTCCTTGTGTACATTTCTTTTACATTCGGGGACGAATGTTCCTAAAGGGGAGATATTGTGACACTTCATAACTTTATGCTCCTGTGTATCCATGCCTCAAGCCTCATTTGGTTAGGTTGGGGGTGTACTAGATTCATGGGAAACTCCTAGTACTTAAACGAGTTCAAGACTTAACTCCAAGTTGAGTTTTGGGTGTTGTTTCATATAAGGGTCAATTTTAAACTAGAATAACTGTTAGAATATTTGGAATTGGATGGCCCTCGACATGTCAAATGAAAGGCCTCTGAGTTAGCTTTGCAAGCACTTTGTTTCACCTCATTCCGACGTCGGATGAAGGAGTTATGACCATTTTCGTGAGATCCTCACGTGTAGTGAAGCCCCACGGGCACCCATACGGGCAGTGTGGTCTTGTACAACTCGTGTGAAGGGGTATGGGCCATTTCACCTGGGCATGTGGTGTCCAAAAACATTTTATTGTCTAAGTGATGTGGGACGGACCAGTACACGGTCCGTGTAACACTACACGGTCCGTGAAAGTAGCCGTCAAAGTGACAAGACGTCAATTTTTTCAAGTTTCCCAACTTCCATTTTTTTCACTAAGGCACTTCACATGGGCACTCCACGTGACCATTGGAGTGCCACACGGCTAGTGAAGTCTCTAGTGAGATGATACTTTGCCATTTTTTCCATCCGTTCACTAATGGTATTTTTATAAATACTAATTATCCTAATGACCCTTTTTGACTTTTAGGCTATTATAACCTTCCTAGAAGACCTAATCTCTAATCTTAAGGACCCAATTTTATTATCTCATCTCAATCACACTCTAAAATCCTCTCAAGAGTCTCCATCAAGCTCCAATTCAATTTCAAGAAAACCTAAGAACAAGATTAGATTCCAAGATCATTTCCAAGCTTCCATTCTTCCCGATATCAATTCCAAGCAACTCTAGACTTAAGGTATGTGGTGTTGAACCATTGGGTCTTTCCACCCATGGTGACTAAACCCTCTTTTGATTAATATTTCATAATTTAAAGTTAATTTTATATGTGGGTCTTGTATATTGAGAAATTTACTGCACAATGATTTTAGTTCATGAAATTATGGTTGTTTTAGCATGTTTTGAGCTTCAAACCTTTGATCTAATGTTAGAATTGATGAGGTGTTTTGATATGAATATCTTGGGGGTGTTGTAAGGTATTAATTAAAGGATTTACCATTGATTTTTCTGCTTGATTTCATCTCTAAATTGCATTCTCTTTTACCCCCATTACACACCCCCAAGGTGTTTAATAAAACGTTCGGTCATACTTTCTTGAAAAATTGAAGGTCCAAAGCATGAGATATGATATGAATGATGTTATGATTAGGAAATGAGCTTATGTACATGATTATTCCTACATGAGGTGTTGCATTAGAGCTTATGATGAATTCAATATAAAGTGTTGCACTAGACGATGCCCAATCCGGGGGGCAAGAGCCCGTGTAACCATGTGTAGGGTTTATACTTCACTACCTAGGATCACTAGGGTGTGACCATCATCAATCATGTTGGGGGTTTGTACTCATCAACCATATGAGGGGTTTATACTTTGCCAGCTAGGATGATTGGATGTGACCATCATCAACTAACCAAGGTTGGACAGCTAGTTTGGTCTCTTTTTCACATATGATATTTTATGCGAGCATGATTTACTCAAGCATATTTTACTCTAGCATTAATCATACACGCCATATTACTATATTATGCCTATTGTCTATTGATACGCATTTTGGTTATGATACCTATTCCTTGTTGCATTGCTTCCCGCATACTTAGTACATTCAAACGTACTAATGCATACTCTTGCCTATATGATGTCACCATGTAGGAACCGGTGCCCGAGTTGATCCTCCTCCTCCACGTGGTTAGGCAATGCTATTCCAATCTTGTTGGTGAGTCCTCCATTTTGAGGACCTTAGTTTATGTTGCTATTAACTATGTATTAAGATTCTCCTTACTTTATCATTTACCTATGACTATGAGAGTGAGCCCGGTTGTATGTCTTGGCCCCCACCGTTATCTATGTAATAGAAGTGTTGTTGGACAGAGCTATGTATTTCTGCCATGAGTTGATTCTATTATCTCTTGACTCTATGTTATGACAAGTCCTGCCTTAGCTCCTTTTTCCTTTATTTCAGTTCTTCAAATGTCATTTATTGTTCTACGACCAAGGATGTATAATAATATTCTATGAGGCTTATTTGGGGTTCCTTCGGGTTCCCCATTTGCCGATCACGTCTAGGCCCGAGGCTTGGGTTGTGACATTTAGCTACTCATGCTATATGTAGATGAAAAAACTATGAATTGAGAAAACATAGTTAATCACTTACCCAAATAGATTGAAGAACAAGAAAACCCAAATTGTATTGTGAATCACAAGGTTGGAAGATACAATGAATCCATAAGTGTATTCTCCTCTGCAATATTGATTCTCCAAGAGCAAAACCCTAAAAAGTATTCGAATGATGTTTTATTATGTTCTGTTGTCTCTCTCCTACTAAAAATAACCTAATTATACTATCTATAGTATTTACAAACAAGTCACAAAAAATTAGAAAAACTGATCAACAACTTCTACACATGCAGTTACGACTCGTAACGAGGTTTACAAGTCATAATCGGGGTCTCATGTTAAGCCTCATAAATCTTGGACTTTACTACTACAAATCCTCTCTACGAGTCATGGATAGATTAATGAATCGTATTGCCTTCTCGTATAGTTGAACCTCAAGTTTCATTCAACACTAGAAATTGCCGCAAAACAATCCTCTACAACTCATACACTACTCTACGTCTCGTAGAGGGTCTAGTATTGCCTGAAAACCAGAAAAACCAGCAACTTTCCTCAAAAATCATGTCAACCTGCACACACATAAAAACACATAAAAACACATAAAAACCACAAAAGTCGCATTGAGAACACACAAAATCCTAAGTTTTAAGTATTAAATGTGTTGTATTTACACAACACATCAATATGGTCCTTCAACTTAAGCTTCTTTGATCTAGGGAAGTACCTCACCAAAGTGGCCTTCTGCAAATCTGCGTAACTAGTGATTGAACTCAGCGGGAGCTCAGATAGCCATAATGCAGCGTTGCTTGTGAGAGACAATGGGAAGATACGAAGTCCCATAACATCGATAGACAGATTCTATGTCCCCATTACACTCTTACAAATAAATGTCACATTGTGCAAGTGACTATGTGGATCCTCTGATGGTAAGCCCGCAAATAGCCGACAATTCTGCAACATCTAAAGTAACCCACTAGAAACTGTGAACTTTGTATCTGTCGGTAGTAGTGGCAACGCAATAGATGTTGTCACATCCATATCATAGGATTAAACCTATATTAATTCCAATGGTAAGCATTGCCATTAAAATCCCGAGGTTGTGGAATATCCTCCAAGTAAGGTGGGTTTCATTCGATCATCATCATTATTGTTCCAATTCAAAGCTGCATTGGCTGCATTGTTGCATTTTCTTGGTCCATTCTTCTCAAAGTTCTTTGGATCTCTAAATCAAGTGGAGTTAAGGGACTGCCTTGAATCCTGGTGTTGGGCATACACTATTAATACACTCTGCAAAGAAACAAAAACAAAAACAAAAGTAAAATACAAGGGAACTAAGGATTAACACTCGAATTAGAACTATTAGTGAATTCAACTAAGTCTAGTTGTATTCCCCAGCAACAACGCTATAATCTTTGATCATACCCAAGTTATAAATCCTTTCTAGATGATAAAGCAATCTTTTTCAAATATAAAATCTAATCTTGGTTAGGGTCAATCCCATAGAGAATACGAAGACTCATGAGAATTCACAAATAAGCAATTCAAGTAATTAAGCAACTCAATTCCCCGAAGGGGAGGGGGTTTGTAATACTTGATAAGAAAGTAAACTAAAATAACTAATATGGGAGAGAATCAATAATAGAGAGCAACTATGGTATTGTGTTCCCCATGATTCACCAACTTAGTATCCCTGAATAACCCAATTCTAGTTTAAAATATAGCATGTAGGACGGTTATTTAAGTTCACCAAGCTCTTTGGTCAAAGGTGAGAGGCGAATTTCACTATGTGACTTGGACCATCTCCATAGTATGCAATACTAACCATTACCTATGAGTCCCAGTCAACCTCCCCTTGGTCTAGTTCGGTTGATTAGACGAGAACACAACATCAAATCTTGTTAATTAATCTCTTTTCCTATTCATTATGACCTTGGTACTGTAAGCAACACTGGGAAAGTTTTCATGTTGTCCACCACTAGAAAACATACAAAATGAAGAGAATTGATTAATACATACAAATACGCATTCCAAGAATTGCAAATTATTCGGGTTTACTTTGTTAGATCTCGAGAAGGCATAGATGTCTTATGGAGGTGTCTAGAGGTGAAAGGTGTCCCACCGGCATATATCAGGGAGATTAAGGACATGTAAGATGGAGCAAAAACTCAGGTAAGAATGGTGGGAGGATACTTTGAGTATTTTCCTATTGAGATGGGACTCCACCAAGGATCTGTGTTAAGCCCTTTCTTGTTTGTCGTGGTAATGGATGAGCTGATGTAATCTATCTAGGAGGAGGTACCTTGGTGTATGTTATTTGCGGATGACATAGTACTGATTGATGAGACTCGGACTAAATTTAATGATAGGTTGGAGGCCTGGAGACACGCCTTGGAGTCCAAAGGTTTCAAATTGAGCAGGACCAAAACTGAATACTTGGAGTGCAAATTCAGTGTTGAGAGATATGAAGCAAACTTTGATGTGAGACTAAACTTTAAGTATCTTAATGTCCATCATTCAGAGTAGTAGCGATATCGACGATGATGTCACACATCCTGTAGGGGCAGCATGGACTAAATGGAGGCTTTCCTGTTGAGTATTGTGTGACAAGAAGGTACCACCTAAACTCAAAGGTAAGTTTTACAGAGTGGTGGTTAGACCATCGTTGTTATATGGAGTAGAGTGTTGGCCGATTAAAAAGGCACCTGTTTAGAAGATGCATGTCGCAGAGATGAGGATGCTGAGGTAGATGTGTGGTCACACTAGGAGTGACAAGGTTAGGAATGATACTATTCGGGAGAAGCTAGAGGTGGCCTCAGTGGCCAAAAAAATGAGGAAAGCGAGACTGTGATGATTTGGACATGTGCAGAGAAGGAGTACTGATGCTCCTGTTAGGAGGTGCGAGAGGTTGGTTTTGGGAGATACTCGGAGTGGTAGAGGTAGACTGAAGAAGTACTGGGGGAAGATGATTAGATAAGATATGACGGAACTTGATCTTACTGAGGACATGACCTTAGATAGAAAGAAGCGGAGGTCACGAATTAGAGTAGCAGGCTAATGGTAGGGTTAGGTGTTTTCTATCATGTGTTTGCATTATCTGGCGTATTATGTAGTAGTTTTTCTTATTTACATATTGTCATTCCTTTTCTCATATCTAGTTTTTTTTATGCTTATGGGTTTTGAGATGAGAGTTCATAGGAAACAACCTCTCTACTTCTATTGTAGTGGTAGGGTCTGCGTACACTCTACCCTCCCCAGACCCTACTTTTGGAATTTTACTGGGTATGTTGTTATTATTGTTGTACTTTGCTAGATCTTCATGGTTCCCACAACCTTAGTTGTGTATTCAGCTACTCTTCCTATGGGTAGATAAAGAAATTATGAATTGAGAAAGCATGTTTAAACACTTACCCAATTGAATTGATAAATAAGCAAATCCAAAATTGATTGAGAATCAAAAGATTTGAAGATCAAATTAATTCATAAGTCTATTCTCTCAATTTTCTCTCTAACTATTGTATCTAACCCTTATAACAATGAAAATTGCAGCTCTCCTTGAATAATGACCTAAAAATACTATTTATTGTAATTACAATTACGTCCTTAATAAAATAGAAAAACTGGCCGGTGAACTCTACGAAAGGTATTTACGACTCGTATTTTGAGTCTCATATTTAGCTTCTGAGATTTTGGACTTCTCTTCTACGACTTCACTTTACGAGTTGTAGTTTGATTTACGACTCGTATTTCTCTCTCGTAGACTTCAACTCATCACATTGTACTTTACTAAAAATCTTCACGAGACCTATTTATACGACTCGTAGAACTTATATAAAGGTCTTATAGACTTGACCTTCAAATCTCATCCCTCACTAGAATTTGTCACGATACCAACTCTACGACTCATATAATGCTCTATGACTCGTACAGGGTCTCGTAAATCATCAAAACCCAGAAAACGTAGCAATTTTCCCCAAGTCATAGCCAATCTGCTTTCCTGCAAAACTAAACACAAAAACCATAAACGTCGCATTGGAAAATCACAAAATCCCAAGTTTTAAGTATCAAATGTGTTGTATTTTGACAGCATATTAGGTACCCATAAAACAACTCACATACCTGAAAAACTAGAGAGAAACAGAGTTGATGTCTTGATGAAGGAACTTGGAAAACCCTAGCCTTGTTCCTGAGAGTCTTGCCTTGGAAATTTGAAGAATGGGAGAATGAGGGGTGTCCATAGGGCTTGAAAACGAATATAGGTCCCCCTTTTCTTTCCTAAAAAGACATAGTTTAGGAATAAAATTACTAAAAATGACCAAACTACCCCTCAATTAAAACTGTCGAAAGCAATCTACGAAACCCCATCTATAGGTTGTAGATACTCTCATCTGATGACTCACCTAAGAGTCCTAAAATATGGAATTTTCTAAATTGGGAACTAGGACCAACAGGATGGATCATACTAATTTCTATAGGTCATGGATGATCTCGTAGAATCCATCCACACTTAGCCAAATTTCCATCTTGTATATGACCCCTTTTACGAGACCTTATATGATCTGTATAATATTTCATGGGTCTTCTGATAAGTCATGGATAACTTTCTAAAAACTTCAAATTTCCTCATAGTTGGAACCCCCTTACGAGCCACTCCACGAGCCATAGAAAATTTCACGCGTTGTAGATTGTCTCATGAAATAGGTCCTCAGTCATTTATCAGGCCAACTTCTCTGTGCTTAAGGCTCCTAAACTGAGAGTAATTACAATATCTCCCCCTTGGGAACATTCGTCCGCAAATGTACTTAAAGACAAGCTCTAATGAGTAACCCAGGATGCATGCAAAAATTCAATTCAAACACCATCTCTCAAAATTTTCAATTTTACACTTTAAAACATGCTTCAAAATAGTTTGTAAACATCAAATTAAATGCATACACCATGAGAACCTAAAATACATAGAGTTGGAGAATTAGGAAAAACTTCTTAGTACCTTAGGCTTGAGTGAAGTGTAATAGATACAGGTAACGCATTATCATATCCATTTTTGCTTCCTATGTAGCACCCTCAACTTATTCATTTCTTCAAAGCACTTTGATGGAGGTGACTTCCTTGTTCCTTAGCTTTTTTACTTGCGTTCTAAGATTTTAATTGGCACTTCTTCATAACTCAATGCAAGGGAACTGTGGGATTTGGGTCACACATGTATTTTCTCAACATCGATATATGGAAGACTGGATGAATTAAATGCAGTTCGTTGGTTAGGTCCAACTCGTATGCTACTTTATCCACTTTCTTCAATACCTTGTAGAGTCCCACATATCTAGGACTCAACTTTCCCTTCTTACTGAACCGAAGAATACCTTTTATTGGGGATACCTTCAAATAGACCCAGTCACCAACTTGGAACTCAAGCTCCCTTCTCCTTACATCCAAGTAGGACTTTTGTTGACTTTGAGTTGCTGGCAATTTTTCCATTATGCTTTTGATTTTTTCCATAGCATTCATCACCAAGTTTGGTCCTATTAATAATACCTCACTGAATTCGAACCACCTAAATGGATTATCTACATCGTCTACCATATAAGGCTTCAAGTGATGCCATCCTAATACTTGCAAGGAAGCTATTGTCATAGGCAAACTTGATAAGTAGAAAATGTTCGTCCTAACTTCCTTTGAACTTCAACATGCGAGCCCTTAATATATCTTCCAATGTATGAATGGTATTTTTTGCTTGTCCCTCGGTCTGAGGATAAAAAGCGGTGTTCAATTTTACTCTAGTGCCAAGTTCTCTTTGGAAGGACCTTCAAAAGTGAGAAGTGAACTAAAATCCATGGTCCAATATAATAGATAATGGAATCACGTGCTGACGTAGTGCTTAGCACTGAATGTGGTCTTCACTAGTAAAACATGGATGGACATAGTCATGCGGTAAACTATCACCCATATAGAGTCAAAACGCTTCTTGGTTCTTCGCAACCCAATACAAAATCCATGTTGATCTCGTCCCTCTTCTAAGTAGGAATATCAATATTTTGGGCTTAGCCACCTGGCCTTGGTGTTTGAACTTTACCTACTGACATTTGGCACATTCGAACACAAATTGTCTTATGTCCTTTTTCATCCTATTCCACCAATAAATTTCTCTCAAATCTTTGTACATCTTAGTAGTGTTGCGATGAATGGAGTAAGAAGAGTTGTGGGCTTCTTGCATGATCAACTTCTTCAACTCATCATCACTGGGTACACACAACCTATCCTGATACCAGAGCACATCATCTCACCCTTGGGAGAAGACCTCCACCTTCATATCTTTTGCTAAAGTTTTCAACTCAACCAGAGCAGGATCAATACCTTGCTTGGCTTTAATCTCATCAATAAGAGAAGATACTGACCCATGAAGAACCATCGCACCACTATTTCTAGAATCATTCAATCTCACTCCCAACCTTGCCAACCTATGAACATTTCTAGCCAACTCCCTTTTCCCAACAACTTCTATATGGGACACACTTCCCATTGAAGTTCTACTAAGGGTATCAGCTACCACGTTAGCTTTTCCAGGGTGGTACTTCACACTCATATCATAATCCTTGAGTAGCTCTAACCACCTCTGTTGCCTTAAGTCGATATCCTTCTAGGCGAACATATGCTGGAGGATTTTTTGGTTGATAAAAACATCCACATGGACTCTGTACAAATAGTGTCACTAGATCCTTAATACAAACACCATTGCCACGAGTTCAAGGTCTTGAGTCGGGTAATTCTTCCGTACACTTTCAATTACTATAATGCATAGGCAATCACCTTACCATCTTGCATTAGCACACAACCCAACCTGATCCTGAATGTATCATAATACACGACAATACCATCACTTCCTTCTAGCAATGTCAATATGGGAGTTGAAGTCAATTGATCCTTCAAGGTCTGGAAACTCCTTTTAAAATTCATCCTCCATACCAATTTAGCCTTCTTTTGAGTTAGCTTGGTGAATGGAGATGAAACTATGGAGAAGTCTTACAAAAACCATCTATAATAACTGGCTAGACCCAAGAAACTCCTTATGTCAGTGGGAGTCGATGGCCCTGGCCAATTTCATACCACTTCCATCTTTTAAGGATCAACCTTGATGCCCTCTCTAGATACCACGTGCCCAAGAAAGGCAACCTCATCTAGCCAAAATTTGCACTTGTCAAACTTTACATAGAGCTTCTATTCCCTTATGGTCTGCAACACTACCCTTAAGTGCTTCATGTGCTCTTGCTCACCTCGGGAATAGATAGATCAAAATCTCATCAATGAACACTACCACGAACATATCAAGGTAAGGCTTGAACACTTTGTTCATGAGGTCCAAAATATTGTCAATGCGTTGCTGAGGCCAAAGGACATCACCACAAATTTGAAATGACCACACCTAGTCTAGAAAGCCATCTTAGAGATGTCATTTTCTCTCACCCTCAATTGGTGACAACCAGATCTCAAGTCAATCTTAGAGAAATCAGTGGTCCCTTGGAGTTGATCAAATAAATCAACTATCCTTGGGAGAGGATATTTATTTTTGATGGTGACCTTATTGAGCTATTGGTAGTCAATAAACATGCGACGCGATCCATCCTTCTTTCTTACAAATAGCACCTAGGCACTCTATGGAGGTCGACTACGTCGAATGAAATCTTTCTCTAACAAATCTGTTAATTATTCCTTTAACTCCTTCAATTCTGCAGGAGCCATTCTGCAAGAAGGATTGAGATGGACTGAGTGTCGGGTAGAAGGTCTATACCAAAATTGATCTCTTATTCGAGAGGGACACCTGGTAACTCATCTAAGAAGACATCGTGGAATTCACAGACAATAGGGATCGACTAAAGAGAGGGAACTTTAGAACATACATATTTAACCATTACCAAGTGGTAGATAAACCTCTTGAAAATCATCTAACGGGACTTAACAGAAGAAATTAATTGACCCTTCATAAAGACTGGCTACCCTCCCATTCAAGGACTAGCTCATTAGGGAATTGGAATTTGACCCTACAGGTTCTACAATCAATGGAGGCATAAGAAGCATGCAACCAATCCATCACCAAAATTACATCGAAGTCTACCATGGAGAGATAACTAAATCACATGGGATTACATTATGCTAAACGAAAATAGGACAACCGCTAAACTCTTTGGGATACGATAGATCTACCCACGGGGTTACTCACTTCATAAGGCTAATGGAGGACTTCAGGACATACATGAAACTTATATGCAAAGAATGGGGTTACAAAAGACAAGTTTGCTCCCAAATTCAAAAGTGCATATGTATTTGTATCATAAACTCTTAAAATACCAGTGATCGTATCTGGGGCTTCCTCAACCTCTTGATAACCGTGAAAAGCATAGAACTGGTTGGTCCCTAGGGCACCATGAGCTCGACTTCTCTAGCCTTGGGGCCTTATGCCTCCACTCCTGCAATCCTTAGCATAGTGATTGATCTTTCCATAATTAAAGTAGGCATTGGACCCGGGGTCTTTTCCACTTGGGGAAATTAGGACGTTAGAGCTTTGCGGAAACACCATTGTCCTTTCTGGAAGGAAGAGTATTGGTAGAACCTTTCCTTGGGCAACCTTGAGATTTGTAACCACCGCTCCTTTGATAAGAATAGCTTCCGCCATCAACATGAGCCCACTTGGACTCCACTTCCCTTTCTCGGTGTTTTTCCTCTTCAATCTATTTGGCATATGTCATCAGGCAGAAAATATTCATCTCTTTGACTAATATTGCCATCTTATATTCCCTGGGCACCAACTCGTAGACACTTGTAATAAACATGCTCATGATAGCCCTTAGATCTGTAACCATAAATGAAGCATACTTGGATAATTGGGTGAACTTGATGGCACATTCCCTCATACTCATACCCCTTTGCTTCAGGTTGATGAACTCTTGGACCTTTGCCTCCCTAAGATCAACTGGAAAGAACACTCTTAGACCTTTGCCTCCTTAAGCTAAATGGGAAAGAACCAGTCTGAGAAGGCAAACTTGAATTCTTCCCCACCAATTGGACCCACTTCTTGACCTCTCTCCTTGGCCTACTACTCATACCAAAACTTGGTGACTCCCTTAAGCTAGTAATCCACCAACTCGGCCTTGTCTTTTGACGGCACACCCATCACTAACACTACCCTGTAGGCTTCTTCTATAAGCTCCATAGAGTCCTTATCCACCTTTGACCCATGAAATTATGGTGGGTTCATTCGCATAAAGTCACGGACTCTGGCCACTGGGGTAGGCACTTGGGGATGTACTACTATCTCCCTGATGTCTTGGTTAGCCAATGCTTGGGCTAACACTATGAAAATGTGTTTGAGCTCCATATGAGACACCCATTCGTCCTACTAGAGTGGAGGGACTTATTGGTTTGGAGTGCCTCATTGGTGGAGAGCTCTTTGGGGTAGCATGATCTAGAAAGAAGCAAAAGCTCATCATTAGTTAGCAGAAATCTTACTCAACTCTAAGGCACAACCTTGAATAACAAAGAAGAGAAGACTTTCCTAAACCGTGTCATAGCCTCTCATTCAAGATAGTGGCATGCTTAACCACCGTGAACAAGACTCTACTCTAGGACGTATGCAAAGACATTCAAGGAATATTTTAAATCCTCATGCTCTGGTACAAAATTTGTAATGACCAAACCTAGAGGCCTAGTCATCACATGGCGAACAAGGTTCCTGAAGGCACCTCACCCAAACTATCTAAGCATATCAAGTATTTATAGGCAATAGACAAGACAAAATACGGAAAGAAAACATAATGTAAAAAGGCTATGCGCTTTTGGCATTAAAACAACGTTAAAATTGTGAAAAACACTAATTCATTACTTTGTCCATGCACATACCAACTACATCATAAGTCGATGTAATTGATAACAGACAGTCTCCATCAATAGAAAGAAGTCTAGATAATACAATAATAAATAAGTGCCTCAAAAGGGATACAAAACATCATCTTAAAATCAAACTGAAAAAAAGCTAGAAGTAAAGGGTGGAAGAGTCCTAATCTAAGGGCTCACCACAAAAGTAAAGCTAATCTTTGGTGCTGAATACTAGCCACGAACCAATGGAGGAGTATCTTCCCCTTCAAGATTAAATCATGTAGGAAAATATGCGTTAGTACGTTTAATCGTACTAAGTATATGAGATACATTACATGAGTGAAACTATAATACCATCATAATTAAACATAATATATAAGTATACACAAAAGGTAATGAGACATTAAATGGGGTTATGCACAAGGAATACGGCTCAGACCAATATAAGACAATGCACCTTTAAAACATGAATTTAAGACATATTGTTGAATCATATAAACTACTGGGAATAGACCATAACTCATAATAAGACAATAAGACCATGTCATCTACTACATGGAATTCAATGAACTTCTTCTATTGGGAAAAGCCCAATGCACTTCTTCTATTGGGAAAAGGGGAATTTATTTCTTCCATTGGAAAAAGGGGAATCTACTTGTCTAGATAGATATTTTGAAGCTTAGTTTCTTTCATAACTTTGGAGCCTACGTAGATGCACTATCCTAGCCTATAAGGCTCCTATGGTTAGGGGTGTACAAAAACTGAATTGACCGATAAATCGAACCGATAAAAACGTTATTAGTTCATTGTTGTTGGGTTAGTAGGTTATCGGGTTTTTAATGGTTTTATAAAAAAATATTATTGAGTTATTAGTTCGATATCAGTTTTTACTATTGGGTAATTGGGTAAATTGATAACTCAATAAGATTATAATAATTTACTATTTTACCCCTACGTAAATATTAAATATTGGTAACTTATTAGTAATAGGACATTATAGCAATACTTTACCTATTTTATTCTTTATGGTGATTAAATGATTAGTTATCCAATTTAGTATTTTAATTTATAATTAACTAATTATAGCTTTTGTAAGTATATGAATATAATCCTTGTACTCTATCTGCTTATTGTTAATGCAAATTCTCATTATCATTCTTTATTGATAAATCGAAAACCAAATCATTAAGGACTTAAAACTAATAAACTAAAAACTGATAAAAAATATTCTATTAAATTCTTATTGGTTTAGCATATTTAAAAACTGAAAAATGATAAATTGAACCGATAATGTATAAAATCGATCCGATCGATGCACACCCCCACCTATGGTGGCAAATATTTAGGACCATTGAGATTTTAGCTTCAAGGGATCATGCCTCAACTAATGGGATGGGTCCCAATCTCAAGTCTTGTCGATGCTATGTCATCCCACAAAATTCTTTCAATAAAACTTAGAATCATAAGTACCAAGCAATAAGAGTAGCTCAAAACTTATGAGTCTTTCTTAAACATCATTTAGAGCAATAATCATCTTACATATATCTTTAGTAAACTTTAACTTTGAAGCACTTCATAAATGCTCTGTTCAAAGTCATAATTCATAAGAGCTTTCATGAAAATAGGATAGGCTTAATCAAAGCATGGAACAATCATAAATCGTATAAGTCTTAAAAAAAATTTAAAACAGAAACATTGAAATCGTCCAACCTTAACCATATCAAAACTCATCTTAGAATCATCATCACACTTCAAAATACATATGTACCTTTACTTAACAAAATAGTTATTGAACTTGTAGAACATTGTGTAAAAGCGTGAGAACTATAAAATCATCATAAGCATGTATTAGAACTTAGGAACTTAAAGAAAAGGTAAAAATGCATAATAAGGAACTTTATGGCTGAAAAAGTAACAATAAATCAACTCATTTACCTAAAAAACTAGAGAGAATTGGTGAAGCCTTGAGGAAGGAACATGAAAAATCCTAGTCTAGTTCTTAAGATTCTTGCATTGGAAATTTGAAGTATGAGAGAATAAAGGGTGTTCTTATGGGTCGTGGAAAGTTTTATGGCCGTAGACCCTCTCGTTTGATGACTTACTTGAGAATTCTGAAATATGACCTTTTCTGAATTGGGAACTATGACCACAGGACAGGTCATAGATGATCTGGTAGAATTCATCCACACTTAGCTAAATTTTCATCTTGTATCTGATTCCTTTTACGAGAACTTATATGATCCCTATAATATTTTACGGACCATTTGATAAGTCATGAATTAACATTCTAAAAGCGTCAAATTTTCTCATGGTTTGAACCCCACTTACGAACCACTCTATGAGTCGTAGAAAATTCCATCGATCATAGATTGTCTCGTAAAACAGGTCCTTAGTAATTTTTTAGGCCAACTTCTCTGCGCTTAGGGCTCCTAAATCGGGGGCCGTTACAAAAAGGATTAATTCACATATATTTGGGTTGGTTTTGGTGAACATTGAAATTTTTAGTTTTGCTCTTCTTCTTGGAGTATTATGTTATTTATTGTTTATTATAAGATGTTAGCATTATTTTGAAGAGTTCTCTAAATTTCAATTACAAGTTATTATTATATTATTATTTTCTTGATGTTACAAGTTCATAAGTAAACAGTTGAAAAAAATATGTTGCCAAAGTAACCTCTATCATTTAACATTAATTGATTTTTAACATATAAACATGTTATATCTATGCAAAATAATCATCCTAGAGGAAGATTATTTTTTGCCAGATTGTAGATAGTCATGAATATGTGATACATTTGTAATATATGCTACTAATATGTCGGTCCAAAGAAAGGCATATTGTTAGGCCATTTTAGTAATCAATATCTATGAACTATGTATAAAAGTACCAGTTACAAATTATTATTTCTGTCCAAAGACTAAATGATAATGTTGTGCTAGGTATCTCGAGATGGGCCCACTTTTATGTATATGTACTTGTATTTGATAAATATATTTTAAATTACTTATTATTATTACTTTAGTTTTATTTAATTTACTTTATCTTCACATATACATGATTTATTCGACTATAATTGTGAACATTATTTATTTAATCTTATATTGTCTTTAATATCGTCCAATATGAACAACATTCTCATGCTTAAAGATACAAACTTTAAGAAATAGAAAGACCACATTATGATAGTGCTTGGCTGCATGGATCTTGACTATGCATTAAGATTTGATCGTCCAGTGGACTTGAATGAAACTAGTACTAATGAACAAAATCTGCATATGAGAGATGGGAACAATGAAATCACATGAGCTTGATGATGATGAATGCTCAATTCTGAAATCCTTAAGAGGCGGTATAACAGAGAATAGAGATGCCAAAGTTTTCTTAAATGCGATATAAGGATAAACGAAACATAAGGGATTATATTATGAACATGTCTAATCTTGTGACAAAACTGAGGACCTTTAGGCTTGAATTGTCTGATGACATACTTATGCACCTGATTTTGATCTCCTTCCTACATAATTCAGTCAATTCAAAGTTTCATATAACACTCAAAAGGAAAAATGGACTTTGAATGAACCTATAGCTCAATATGTATATGAAGAGGACAAACTTAAATAAGAAAAGATTGAAAGTTCTCATTTGACATCTACCTCTAAAGATAAAGTCAATTCACATAAGCAAAAGAGGGAGTAAAAATAAAGAAACTGCAGACAAAGAAACAACTGATACTAAGGAACAAAAATCATGTTTCTTTTGCAAGAAACTTGGTCACAAGAAGAAACAGTGATTCAGGTATGCTGCTTAGCGTGAAATGAAAGGTAAAATTCTCAATTTTGTTTGTTTAGAAGTTAACTTGGCTATGGTATAGTGAAACTTGATGGATAGATTCGAATGCAATTACTGACAATAAGTGCCACTATGTAGGATTGTCTAAGGAGTCGAAAGTCAATTGATGTTGAAAGATATATCTATGTGGCAAAGGAAATAAGGCAAATATGGAGGTTATTGGTGTCTTTAGAATTGTATTACATACTGATTTCTATTTAGATTTAGAGGAAACATTTGTAGTACCATTATTTAAATTGAACTTAATTTCTATTTCTTATTTGGACAAACCTGGATATACTTGTTCTATTGCAAATGAAAATTGTAATATTTCTCTAACCTCTAATATTATTGGAACTGGTATTATGATTGGTAAGTTATATAAATTAAACTATCAAACCTCATGCAATAATGAAAACCTGAATTCCAATAATTATGTTATTAAGCGCAGATTGATAAATGAAAAAATTCATCAATGTTATGGCATAAACGATTGGGTCATATTTCAAAACAAAGAATACAAAGACTTATGTCTGAACGAATTCTGGATTTTCTTGATTTATCAAATTTTAAACTTTATATTGAATGCATCAAGGGAAAACAAATAAATAAAAAGAGAATAGGTGCTTACAGGAGCAAGGACCCTCTAGAGTTGATATATACAGATATTTGTGGTCCTTTCCCTACTACTTCATGGAATGATCAACAATATTTTATCAACTTTATAAATAATTAATCTTGCTATGGCTATATCTATGTGATTCATGAGAAGTCACAATTTTTGGATATTTTCAAAATTTTCAAAGTTGAAGTTGAAACTCAATTAGACAAAACAATTAAGGCTATCAAATCTAATCGTGAAGGAAACTACTATGGTAGAGATAATGGTTCATGTGAACAACCTGCAAGACGTTTTACAAAAGTTGTACCTCAATACGCCATGTGAGGAATTCTGCATCAAAATGGCATATCTAAGAGATGAAATCAAACTCTAAAAGATATAGTAAGAAGTATCATTGGTCACCCTTTTTTACCTGAATCGCTTTGGGGACTTCTTTACCTGAATCGCTTTAGGGAAAAGCATTAAAAACTGCAGTTTATATACAAAACAGAGTTCCAAGCAAGACAGTAGCTAAAACCCCATTTGAGTTGTGGACTAGTAAGATCCTAGTATTAGGCACTTACATGTATAGGGATGTCCACTCGAAGCAAGGGCTTACAAGCCTAATGAAAAGAAATTTGATTCAAGAACTATTAGTTACTACTTTGTTGCTTACTCTGGAAGGTGGAGTGGTTTCAAGTTTTATGACCCCTCAAATAGATCCTTTTTCAAGACAGATAATGCCAAATTTATTGAGAATGTTGATTATGGAGGGAATAATCAAAACAAACAAATTATGTTTGAAGAGAAATTTGATGATATCAATTATACTATTGAAAATGATATAGTCATTTTACCAAATATTTTTCAGCTTGTAAATCAGGATTACGTAGAAAACACAATAATATCGATTTCAAATATTACTCAAGCCAGAAATCAAGATTTTGTAGACAACATAATGACATCACCCCATGTTCAACAACCTCAAGTTGAAGTGCCTAAATGAAGATCAAACAGAGAAAGGAGAAATGCAATTTTTGATAACTATTGATTTTAACATGGGATTGTAAGATGATCCTATAATTGTTAGTCAAGAAAAATCAAGTCGAAAATCCATCAAAAGGATTGAATTCATGAAAGATGAGATAAAATCTATAAAAGAAAATAACATTTGGGATCTTGTCAAGTTACCACAAGGATCAAAACCAATTGGGTGTAAACAGATTTGCAAAATCAAATGTGATTCAAAAGGTAACATCGAGAGATACAAAGTTCGTCTAGTTGCCAAAAACTTCACTCAAAAATAAGGGATATATTTTAAAGAGACTTTTTCGCCAGTATCATCGAATGACTCTTTTAGAATCATGATGGACTTGTAGCTCATTATGACTTAGAATTACATCAAATGAATGTAAAAGACTATTTCTCTCAATGGAGATATTGAAGAAATTATATACATGGTGCAATCAGAAACTTTTGAATCTCCAAATTCAAAGCATATTATATATAAACCTAAGAAGTCCATATATGGCTTAAAACAAGTATCCTGTCAATGGTACCAGAAGTTTGATCATGTGATAACCTCTTTTGATTTTGACAGCAAAAACACTATTGATCAATGCATATATCTCGAATTCAATAGGTGCAAGTTTATCATTGCAGTGCTATATATAGATGACATTTTACTGGCAAGTAGTAATACAAGTTTATTTCATGAAACCAAGAAATCATCTAGAAAATTCGAAATAAAAGATCTTGACGAGGCATCTTTTCTTTTGGGTATAGAGATCCATAGAGATCATACCAGAAACGTACTTGGATTATCACAAGAGACTTATATTGAAAATGTGCTAAGTAGATTTATCATGCAAAATTTTGCACTAGGAGATACATATGTGGAAAAAAGTGATAAATTTAGTTTACGTCAATGTTCGAATTTGGATATAGAAAAGAAAGAGATGGACAAAATTCTATATGCGTGTAATAGAAAGCCTTATGTATGTACAAGTTTGTACGTGCCTAGATATAGTGTACATAGTGGAAATGTTAGGTCGATATTTAAGTAAATCGGGAATGAATCATCGGAAGGTAGAAAAACGGCTTATAAGATATCTTCATAGAACTAAAGATCACATGCTCATATATCGAAGGACAGATCACTTAGAGATCGTAGGATATTCTTATTCAAATTTTGCAGGATGTTTTGATAGTAGGAGATCTACATCATGTTACGTTTTCATGTTGGATAGAGGAGTTATTTCATGGAAGGGTGCAAAACAAACATTAATCATCTCGTCTACCATGAAAGCTGAATTTGTGGCCTACTATGAAGCATCGAATCAAGGAATTTCGCTAAGGAATTTTATCGCTGGAATACAGATAGTTAATAACGTAAAGAGACCATTGAAAATTTAGGTGATAATAAATATGTTGAGTTATATTCGAAGAATAATCGAATTTCATCAAAATCAAAGCACATTAACATTAAATTTTTGATTGTAAACGAAAAAGTTCAGAGTCATCTTATGTCGATTGATCATATTAATACAAACTAAACGATTGCAAATCTGCTCACAATAGGCCTACCGCCTAAAGTATTTCATGGGTGATGTCTCCCAAGTTACACCTTATTTTTAAGGATAAAATGGTCATTGTCAAGAAATAAAACCTAACCAAGGTTAGGGTTGAATCCACAGGGAATACGTAGACTTAGGAGAAATTAATTAATGTAATTCAAGTGATTAACCAACTTACTTCCCCAAGGGGGTGGGGTTGTAGTAACAAGTAGAAAACTAAACCTAACTAACCTAAGAGTTTAACCGATATGGCGAGAAACTAAGGTATTGTGTTCCCCATGATTTCCTAACTTAGTATCACCGAATAACCTGATTCTTTTCTAGTGTGTAACATGCAGGACGGTAAGTTAAGTTTACCAAACCTTTTCATCCAGACAAGAGGCGAATCTCACTATGTGACTGAAATGACTCCAAAAGGTGCCCGAAAATGTGGCTCAGAAGTGTCCAGAATCGTAATCTCCATACATCCCAAAATTTGAGCGTGATATCAAAAATCTGACTTCAGATTCTTGATTAGGGGCAAAATTGAGTGAAAAATGGGTCTAACCCCGATTTTACGAGCCATATTATATTCCATGGCCCGTTATTGGTCTCTTGTACATTATTGCTGCAAAACAAGACTTGTCATCTATGACACCTCTCTACAGCTTGTAGAGTATTCTACAACCCATAAGGGGTTTCATGTGATGAAACTTCAGAAAGTCCCTCTTCTCTGTTCCTCAGGGCACGAAATATGATCTACAACTCATACAATAGTTCATGACCCATCTGCATGTTTGTAGAACAAACTTTAGAAAATCAGTTCCTCACTGGAGTTGTCCACAAAACCTACTTCAACGCCTGTAGAATGCTCTACAACTCATAAAAGGTCTTGTACATCATCAAAAATCAGCAACTTCTACATTTTCTTTCCAAAATCAATGTCAACCGTGAAATCCTTAAATATTGCACAAAAACACATAAAATCCACTAACATCGCATTGAGAAAATACAAAATTTCAAGTTTTAAGTATCAAAAGTATTGTACTTTGAAAGCACATCAACACACTCAACTTACAATTGTTGCTTGATCTCAAGTGATGGACTTCATCTATATAGGCAGTACGGTAGCACACAGACATCCACCTCTGGCATACATCACATCAAATTTAATCACAAATACCCATGCCACTTTTCAAAACAGAATTAGACAACCATCTAGACAACCAATACAGACTAATGCATATGACAACACAACTATGACAAGTGAGATACTATCAACAAGCTACAATCGCTGAATAAGTCTAGTGCTAACAATGTAATGCAAGTGCCCTCACCGAAAGAAGTCTCATATCTCGCTCTCAATGATGTTTTTATGTATAATCTCGGGACTATGCAAAACCACTCACCCTCACAAAAGATATTCATGCATCATGCCCAATACCATATGCTTTCCCCTATACTCATGATTATAACCTTCGACTACTTGGACTAGAATCACTTTAGGACTTTGTAGACTTGTAATGTAGGCTCAAGGGCTTTGGTATGATATTCTAGGAACATAGTGACTAATGGCCCTCCTTGACACTGCATTTTTCTACACTCTTGCCCTACCAATACTATTATTTTCATTCCACTCCATTCTCCCTTTTTCTAACAACTAAGGCATCACTTTATTTTTTTTCTTGCACCAGTACATGATTTTTCTCCTTTTCCCTGTATCACTAACTTTCTCCTCATTTTTGTGTTTTACCCTTACACTAGTCACCCTCCAGTTAGGCTTTTGGCCTGAGTTGAGGTGCACATTATCCATCTTCAAAACTAGGGCCACTTTTGGTAGCCACCCTCAACTTAGGCTTTTTGCCTCAGTCAAGGTACATAATTTCAAGGAAGGACCAGCGCCAATTTCATGATTTTACAACTAACGAAAGGCTAGGTTAATTAAGATTTACGAAGACTAGATATATGATAGGCTCAAACATTAGGATCAAGGGACATTCTGCAAATTTGGTTGGTCATTTAGGCTAAGTGGACTTTTTAAAAATAATGGCCTAAGATCCTTTCCTAATCCAATTAATCTATAGTCTAGCTTAGAGTAACAGAGCAAGTTCTGAATCAGCACACAACACATGAATTTAGCAAATTAAGCTCACATTTACATAACACTAATGACATTATCAACAACAATACTCTCAAATCATGTTTTTTATCACAATTACACTTTTTATCTCAATTAAACCTCATGCATCAGGACAAATGTTGTCAACACACCTCAACATGCATGGTTGTTGTTTAGACTAACTAACCAAAATTTGGTGGGCATTATTTTTTACATAAAACACACAAAAAAAGTATGTATATGCCACAGATATCAGTACTATATGCTACAAATGCTAGTTAAAACATCCTAAACAAGCCAGTCAACAGAAAGTAAATATCCATGAGGAAAATGAATACGGGCAAGAAAATCCCAGGATAAAAAATTGGGATAGTTATGGACCCTAGCTACTCAGACTTCACTGAGGTTCATAACTACCCATACCCCATCGAAAAATAGGTGTACCCAATGCACACAATCAAAGAAAGGTAAAGTATAAGGGGACAAAAGGCATACCTAGGTGCCTAAGCGCCGGTTTCCACCTTAGGTTTCCTCCCACGTAGTGCCTGATTTATTGTCGTGGAACGACATAGGTAGACTGAGTACTCAGACTTCCTCAAGGTCCCATTCTTTTATAGTTTTTATTTCTTCCACATTTCCAAGGTATGGCTTAACTCTTTGCCCATTTACCTTGAAAGTTCCTCCATTTCTTCTCTCCAATTCAATATTCCATGATCAAAGACATGTGCTACAACTACAACTATTACATCAGAAACCTTGAGTTACCTCCCAACTAGCACTAGAGTTATTGTCGAGGCATGATGTGGATAACGTGGTTACTCAGACTTCACTATATGCCCAGACTTCATTCATCAAATCATCTGGCCTTTTCATAGACTGGCAGATATTGAAGATGACCTCTTTACCGTTTAATCAAAACCTGAGTTGATCAGCTTTCATATCCACCAATACCCAACCAGTGCTAGGAACAATATTCCCAAAATGATTGGGACGTCAAAGTCGACCTCATAATCTAGGATCATAAAGTCTATAGGGAATATGAAATTTTCAACCTTCACAAGCATATCATGCAGCATCCACATAGGCTTCTTCACCATGCGATTAGCCATCAATAATCACATGCTCGTCGAAGTAGGGGCTCCCAAGACTAGCTTTTTGATGACCGTAAGGGGAATCAGATTAATGTTGGCACCTAGATCACATAATTCCCTTGCGAACTCCATATCTCTAATTCTACAGTGTATGGTGAAAGTGTCGGTATCCTCTTGCTTTTGGACCAATGACCTCATAGCAATTGCACTGCAATGTTGAAGCTCCTAAGATAGCTCCTGACTCAAAGTGCGTTTCTTCGTAACAAGGTCCTTCATGTACTTGACATATCCTAGCGTCTTATCCAATACCTCAATGAGAGGGATATCGATGAAGAGTTATTTCAGAATAGAGAGAAAGTGCTTGAATTTGCCTTCTTCCTCCCACTTTTTGATTCTTTCAGGGAAAGGAGAAGGAGGTGTAAGAATAGACTTCAGCTTCTATGGTGCATCTGCAGCTTCACTCGCCCCCTCTTAGCCACGATCATCTCGTGTATCCACATTTTGCATGTCAACTATCTCCTCTCAAACATCATCCTCATCAATTGGCATGAGAGGATCAATGGTGCTCTTGCCACCACGAGTAGTAACCGTCATGCATTTCCCTTCATTCTTAAGATTCTATACTATGTTGTTGGGCAGTATACCTCTCTAACGTTGATTTCGTTAAGTCAACACTTGACCAAACTATTGTTCAAGTTGTTTGACGGCAATGGAAAAAGACTCAATTTTCTAATTTATATTGGAGATCTCGGATTTCTTCCCCCCTTAGAGTCTCATACTGTGTCTCAGCTTTCTTTAGTAGACGATAGAACATCTCCTTAACTCTTGAGATACTCATACCTACATCATGGTTGTGTGGTGGCACATAGGGACTATTTTGTAACCATCTTTGTGACCCCAATCTGTATTTCTATCATGGCCTCGATTTTGATCATAGTATTTTTCGCGATTGTCCCTGAAAGATTCATCTCGATTGAAGTTCTAACCTTGATTTCCTTGACCTTAGCACCAATAGTCCTGGTTGGACCCTTAGACGTTGTTCAGGAAACCCCCCATCTGATTACCAATGAAACAAGTGTCCTCCTTATAGTAGGGATCATCATACATAAATGCACGTGGATCTTGATAAACAACTGCATTAACTCACTCTTATTTCTGCTTCATCATCACCTCTATGCCAATACAGATTCAGACAAGCTCTTGCATAATATCTTCATTGATCTTAGCTTACTCTGAATCAATACTGACAGCACACAAACCTTTGGTAGATGCTCGATCTCTTTGGCCCCATGCACGATTGGTCTTGACCACTCTTTCCATCCTTTTTAAAATCCTTGTGAATGGTTAATTTAAGAACATGCCCCCTATAATGGTATCAACACAAGCCTAATTTCTTTCATCAAGGGTATTGTAGAAGATCTCCACTAAGGAATCATCAACAATCTTGTGGTTTGATACATTCCTCAAGCATTTAGTAAACTGCTCTTATGTAGTATTGACTGAGTCACCAGAAAGTTGCAAGAAGTTGTCGATCTGGTCTTTCAACTTGAGCTTCTTTGACCTCAGGAAGTACCTCTCCAAAAATGCCCTTTATAAATCAGCCCAAGTAGTGATCAAACTCTGGGAGAGCTTAGATGGCTATAGTGTTGCATTGCATGTAAGGATAATGGGAAGACACGAAGTCCCACAACATCTATAGACAGATTATAGATTCCCATCACACTCTTGCAGAAAAACGCAACTTTGTGTAGATGGCTATGAGGATCCTCCGATGGTAAGCCTGAAACAACATATGAGTTTGCAGTATCTGAAGCAACCCACTCAAAAACACGAACTTTGTGTCAGCTGGTAGTGATGGCAATACAATAACTCCAGTCACCTCTATAGCCATAGGATTCAACCTGTATTCATTCCACTGATAAGAATTGGCATTGAAATCATGTGGCTGTGGGGCAATGTCCTCAGGTGGAGGTGGGTTCTCATGATCAGCATTCTTATTCTCATTCCTGTTCAGAGCTACATTAGCCGCGTTGTTGGCATTACCTTGGGTCATTCTTCTTAGCATTCTCTGGATCTTTAGGTCAAATGGTGTCAAAGTGTTGCCTCAACTTCTCATGTTGGGCATGCATTATACCTACACTCAGCAAAGAAACAAAAAAAAACCAAAAATGTAAAATGAAGGAAATAAGCATCAATGCCCAAATCACTTTGAATTAACCAAATCTAGTTATATTCCCTGGCAACGGCTGATGTGCTCTCAAGATATAGCATATTTGATGCCTAAAATATGGGACTTTGCATGTTCTTATTGCGACCTTTTATGGTTTTTATGTATTTTTGTGTTTCTTTTAAACACAAAAATACAGGTTGGCTTGATTTTGGAAAAAATTGCAGATTTTGCTAAAGTTTAGGATATATGAGGCATACTACGAGCCATAGCTCAAGCTATAAGTCATAGTGGTGCTCTCATAGAGATTTCTAGTGTTCTGTAGAATCTAATTTTTTAAAGGTCAATTGTATAAGACCAAGTTACGAGGCGTAGGTCTCACTATGACTCGTAGGAGTAAGACTCGTTGCAAGTTCTAGTGATGCTAAAAATTAGACCAAGAAATGCACGCATGGACTAAGAGAAGGCACTGTGAGACATAGATCAAGCTATGACTTGTAGAGGTGGATCATAGTAGTCAGGTCCAAAATGCCAAGTCCTAACAACGAAAGCCCGACTACGACTCATAGGTTACCCTAACTACGAGCTATAGTAGCTACCGACCAGATTTTCTAATTATTTTAAGGACCTTTTTATAAAGAGTATAAATAGTATATGTTAGGGTTTTAAAATGAGTCTTTCAGAGAGGTTTTTCATAATTCAGAATATAACACTTAGATGTTGAGAGTTTTAGAGTAGAAAATTAGGGTTTTACTTTGAGATTCTAATTTGGAGATTGGAATCACTTGTAGATTAATTTCATCATTAAATCTTGTGAATCCAAATCCAAAAGTGGTTTTATTGTTCTTCATTCTTCTTGGGTAGTTTCTCAACTATGCTTGTTTCATTCATGGTGTGTTTTTTCCCAAGCTATAAATAGTTGAAATCCCCATAACTTGGGGTTGTGGGAACCATGAGTAGCTAACTTAGAAAACCCAAATTATTTGCACTTCTTGAATTAGGTATTTGAATGTATTTTCCATTTTCCTTCATTTTTCTTATTATTTAGGCCAACATTAAACACCATCTAGTGTCATGATCTCGATCAAGGCAGTGATGAATAGGACAAAGAAATAGGTGACAGGATTCAATTAATGTGTTCTCGTCTAATCAACCAAACTCAGCTAAGGAGAGGTTGAATGGACAATAGATAATAATTAGTTTGGCACACTATGGTAGCCAGCCAAGCACCAGAATTTGACCTTCACCTTTTCCCAAGGGTTTGAAGAACTTAAGTTACCAATCTGCATGCATTATCCCAAATTAGGTTGTGCTATTCGGAGTATTTATGTTAGTGAATCATGGGGAACACAATTTTCCAAGTTGCTCTCCAATTTGATTGCCCATACATTCTATTAGAATAGTTTTATTTTACTATCAACCATTGCAAATCCCCTCTCTTTCTTGAGAATAGAGCTATTTGATACTCGAAATGACTGTTGGTGAATCAAGGCGATAAAGCCCTATATTCCCTTGAGATTCAACCCTAACCTATGGTTAGGTTTTATATTTGACAATGATCACTTTATTCCTAAAGTGAGAGTACTATTTGAGCGTGATAAAAAACAATAGCACTGTTGTCGGGGAATATGGTGATGTTTTGACTTGATTTCACTAGTAGTTAATTTAAGTGTTGATTTCTTAATTCTCTTATATTTTACTTTTGTTTCGCTTGTTTTTTTAATTTTTCTTTGCGGGGTATACTAGGTGTGTATGCCCAATACAAGAAGACAAGGTATTCCATTAGTTCCAATTGACTTAGAGATCCATCAAGTAGCAAGGAGAATGGCTCAAGCAAACATGAACATTATGGTTGAGGAAGCTGAAAATATGGAAAATGATGCACATGATGCAGCGGATAATCCACCACAAAGGGATAATAGGCCACAACAAAGGGATTGTGAGTGCTTATGGTTGGAATCAATATCAGTTGAATCCCATGGCCATGGACATCACAGGTACGATAGTGCTGCCATCATTACTGGAAACACTAAGTTCATGGTGTCAAGTGGATTACTCTAAATTCTTCAGAATCATGGGTTATTTGCAAGTCTACCTTCGAAGGATCTGCATAATCATCTTCATAATGTTGCTTTCGTATGTAAGAGGGTGATAGGTATGCAGAATCTTTCTATAGACATTGTTAGGCTATGAGTGTTCCTTCTATCTCTTACTGGGAATGCAGCAATATGGTTGTCAGAACTCCCACAAAGCTCAATCACCAGTTGGGACAAATTGCAAAGAGCCTTTTTGGAGAGGTATTTTCCAAGGTCAAAGAAGCTCAAGCTTAAGAATAAAATCAACAATTTTGAGAAATTGCCAGGTGATTCTATTAGCACAACGTTGGGGAGATTTATAAGGTGTTTGAGAATGGTTCCAGATCACAAGATTATGAATGATGTCTTAGTTGAAATCTTCTATCGAGCTCTTGATGAGAATAGTCAAGTGTATGTCGATATCATCATAGGAGGCATGTTATTGGATCAAACATTCACAAAAATCACTGAGGGGGTGGAGCAAGTAGTCAAGACAAATAGAGCAAAGGGACAAAGGGAGAGAGCAGTTATGGGAAATTCATGTGCGGTAAATATTACTTCAGAGCAAGTTAAAATCAATAAAGAAATCATGCAACAACTTGCCCAACTCTGAACAAGTATGGACTTGGTGGTGAAGCAAAATCAAGAGAGAGTTCATGTGGTGGTTCAGCAACCTCCAAGAGTGCCCATCTATGAAGAGTCTTTCTTTGATGAGGATTCTTGCTTTGTTAGTAATCAAGCAGTGGGTTTTTAAAACAACGCCCAAGGGTCCAATTTGGACTATTAGTGTTTAGGTTCTGAAAATCAAGGTCAGAACTTCAACCAAGAGGGTACTTTTAGAGATAACCGTGGCAACTATTTTGAAAGAGAAAGAGTACCAGAGACTGAGTAGGCTTAAAGAGAAAGTTATAGAAATGGTCCGTATGTGCCACCCCATAATTGTGATGCAGGGTCTAGCAATTCAAGGATAGAGGAAATCATTGACAAATTGTTTAAGAAGGCCGAACACCAAGATGAGACTTTGATGGGAATGAAGTTAGATATCTCAAGTATCAACCAAAAGAATGAGTATCATTCGGTGGCCATCAAGCAATTAGAACAACAATTTGGTCAAGTGTCACACCAATTGAATCAACGCCAAAAGGGTACACTGTCAAGCAATACGGTTCAAAATCCAAAGAATGAGAGACATTGCATAGCGGTTATGACAAAAAGTGGAAAAAACACCATTGATCCTCCAATGCCGGTGGTTATTGATGAGAATTGTGAAAAGAATATTGAGGACAAAGTTAAAGTAGAGAAAAAAAGTTTGGCCAACAATGGGATGAGAAATGAAAGGGTGAAGGATCAACAAAAGAACAAGAATATTCCAAGACCTCCCCCTCTTTTCCCCCAAAGACTCAAGAAAAAGGAGGAGGAAGATAAGCTTAAACACTTTCTCTCTATGTTGAAGAAATTGTACTTTAACATTTCTCCTATTGAAGCATTGGAGAAGATGCCCGAGAATGCCAAATATATGAAAGATTTGGTGATGAAAAAGTGCATGGTAAGCCAAGAGCTTTTGCAAGAGCTTCAACATTGTAGTGCCATTACCACCAAAGCTTTAGTCCAAAAAGGGGAGGATCCTGATGCATTTACTACTCCTTGTACCATTGGTGATGCTGAGTTTGCAAGAGTATTGTGTGACTTAGGGGCAAGTATCAATCTGATGCCTCTAGTGGTATTTAAAAAGCTTGGTCTTAGTTGTCCTACTCCTAAAAGGATGCAGTTTTTAATGGCGGATAGAACAATCAAGAAACCAAAAGGAATACTCTTTATTATGTTGGTGAAAGTGGATATGTTTATATTCCCAGTGGATTTTGTGATTCTTGATTGTGAGGTTAACTTCGAGGTCCCTATTATTCTGGGAAGGCATTCTTGGACACCGGGAGAGCCTTGGTGGACATGGACTCCATTCAACTCAGGTTTAGGGTGAATGAACCAGACATTCGCCAGTCAATAAAGCACTCGGATGAACTCAAAAGTGAAGTGTGGGTCGTTAAGGAATTTTGATGACTCAAGATGACCAAGTCATTCCACGATGTTAAACAAGGTGTTACTTAGGAGGCAACCCAAGGTATGTGTCATGACCCAAGCCTAGGGACTAAACGTAAAATGACAAATGGGGAACCCGAAGGGACCCCAAATAAGCCTCTTAGCATATCATTGCACATTCTTGGACGCAGAAGTAATTATACAACAACAATAGATAAAAAAGGGAATACGAGCTAAGGGACAGCTTTGATACCATAGAAATATAACAAACCAAAAGTGTAGCATTAACATATCTAAGGTTCCAACAATACCTCTAATACATAGATAGGAGCGGGGGCTAAGAAAATCTTCGGCCCACCCTCATGATCATAAGTTTCCAAGATAAGAAGAGTCAAAACATAGCATAAATCAAGAGAAGTATGTCCTTGAAGTTGAGGACTCACCAGCTTGCTTTGAGAGAAATTGTACTAGCCATATGGAGGAGGAAGCTGATCAAGTGGAGCTCCGACTCCTGCATGGTAACATCATATAGGCATAGAGTATGCGCTGGTATATTTGAATGTACTAAGTATATAGGATGCAATGCAACAAGACATAGGCAACATAGGTAAAATGCAATATCATAGACAATGGATAGCATAATAACAATATGACATGTATGAATGATACTTGAACTAAAACATGCTTATGTATGGAACATAATTCATGTGTAGGAAAAGCCCATCATCATAAACCAAGCAACTTAGTACTTGGAATCCAAGATAGACCACCCCTTGGAAGTGATTGAGGAATCAACCCCTCAATTGGTTAATGGGCATGACCACCCCCAATCCAAAGTGATTGAGGTATCAACACTCAATTGGTTGATGGCATACCACCCCCATTTGAGGTGGTTGAGGTATCAACCCCTCAATTGGTTGATGGTTGTCACACCCTACTATCCATGGTCATTGAGGTATCAACCCCTCAATTGGTTGATGATTGTCACAGCCTACTATCCATAGTGATTGAAGTGTCAACCTATCAATAGGTTGTGGTCAACTCATAACAATAGAGATACTTTTCATGAAATTAACACATATATACCCTCCTTTCATCATCATAAAGTCATACAAGTCATAGGTCATGGGATCATCAATAGATAAAGAACCCTAAATAGGACATTTCATCAAACACTTGATGGGTGTGCAATTCTAGTGCAAAATCATACGATTCAAGAGGGAAATCAAGTGAGAAATTCTAATGTAAATCAACCCACCAATACTTGGTAAAACTCTCATGTGAAATACGTTGAAAACTCACATCAAATATCAAGACAAATCACAGTTCTATATCTTAAAACATGCATAATCATAATAGGCAAATCATATCATGGTATAGACTTAAAATGAGTAAACATGTGTTTTCAATCACACACTCATGAAACCCCAATTGAGTATATGATCATAGTCACTAATGAATAATACCCATAAGCAACACAACTTGGGAATGTGTAATTTTCATAGAAATGGAAGATTAGGCACCATGGTTGAAAGGACCCAATGGTTGAAACCCACATACCTTGGACCTTGAGTTTCTGGAAACTAAGTTGGGAAAGAATGAAAGATTAGAATGGGGTCTTGAAATCCAACACTTGTTCTTGAGTTTCCTTGAGTTTGTATTAGGGTTTTGATGGAGGCTCATGAGAGAATTTGAGAGTGTGTTCAAGTTGAGAGTAATGACTTTGATCCTTTGGAATAGGGTTTAAGTCTTTTGGGGAGGTTATATAGCATTGGAAGTCTAAAAAGGTCAATAGAATAAATAAAATTTATGAAAACGTCATCAATTAACGAATGGAAAAATTGGCAAAGTGATGCCCCATTGAGACCCACACGAGTCATATGGCACTCCACGGGTCATGTGGAGTTCCCATGAAGTGAGACTTTGTCAAAAAATTGGAAGTTGGGATATTTTGGAAAAATTATGTTTTGTCACTTTGATGGGAGCCTCCACGGGTCGTGTGATGCTACACGGTCTGTGTAGTGGCCCTTGAAATTACACTTGGTAAGAAAAATGTTTCTAGGAGCCCCATGCCAAGGACCTCAGCTCATGAGACCTGCCATGGACCATATGGATGGTCGTGTCACAACTCTTGGCCAAAAACTCCTTCTATGTTCACTAAGTTTCACTTGCACACACCTCACGGCTAGCCACACGGTCAGTGCTACTGGCCGTGTCATATGCCTTAGACCAAAAATGATCTTTTCCAGCTCAAGGTAGCCCAAAAGGCCTATCCAAAGCCCCACTACCCGTCAAGGTGCCCGTGTAGTTTCACTGCACGGGATGGCCTCACGAAAACGGTCATAACTCCTTCATCCGAACTCAGAATGAGGTGAAGCCAAATGCATTGGAAAGCTAACTCAAAGGGCATTCATTTGACATATGGTTCATCTATTCCATGTGTGGTAAAATTTATACTTGTTTAAAGTTGACCCTTGCATAAACTAACACCCAAACTCAATTCATAGGGAAGTCTTGAACTCATCTAAATACTAGAAGTCTCCCACAACCCTAATACACTCTCCACCTATACAAATGAGGCTTGAAACATGGATACATAAGACCATGGAATGACGTTGTCACAATATCTCCTCCTTGGGAACATTCATCCCCAAATGTCAAAGAAATGTACACAAGAAAAGTAATTATGAAAAATTTTAGCCCAACATGGATGCAACAAATGCACTTAAACATTCTTTTCAAAAAGTCTCAACATGAACATCAAAATCACTATAATCTTACCAACATAAACATGAATGAATGCAAATGAGATAAGGGCCCAAACTTAAGACTTGAAATTGTTTAGGGAGAGCTAATTTAGTACCTTAGACTTGAGTAGAGTGGAATACATATGGATATCTCCTTTGCATGTCCGCCTCGACTTCCCGTGTGGCACTTTCGACTTGTTGATTCCTCCGAAGAACCTTAACGGAAGCACATCCTTGTTCCTCAACCTCTTCACTTGTCTATCCAAGATTTCAACCGGGACCTCTTCATAAGTCAAATTGTCTTCAAAAACACCCACAACATCTAGAGACACAATAGCATTAGGGTCACACGCACGCTTCCTCAACATAGACACGTGGAAGACCGGATGTACCATATGCATGTCATTGGGCAACTTCATCTCATAGGCCACCTTACCAATCCTTCTCAACACTCTATAGGGACCCACAAATCTAGTGCTCAACTTAATCTTTTTACCAAACGGGACCAACCCTTCAAGGGTGAGGCCTTCAAATAGACTCACTAACTTTGAATTCAAGATCTCTTCTGCTCACATCGGTATAGGACTTTTGTTGACTTTGGGCGATTTTCAATCTCTCCCTAATCACCCTCACTTTCTCCATTGCTTCCATAACTAAATCAGGTCCTAACAAGGCCATCTCCCCCACCTCAAACCATCCAACTAGGGACCTACAACACTTTCCATAAAGAGCCTCAAAAGGAGTCATACCAATGCTTGCATAATAGCTATTATTATAAGCAAACTCAATAAATGGGAGATGATCATCCCAACAACCCTTAAACTCCAATACATAAGCCCTAAGTATATCCTCAAGAGTTTGGATAGTTATTTGGGATTGGCCATCTGTTTGAGGGTGGAAGGCCGTACTAAGCTTAACTTTGGTACCAAGACCTCTTTGGAAGGACCTCCAAAAGTGTGAGGTGAATTGAGCACCACGATTCAACATGATAGATAAAGGCACCCCATGCAATCTCACTAACTCATGGATATAAAATTCAGCATAGTCTTCGGCACTATATATAGTCTTAACCGGTAGGAATTGAGCTGGCTTTGTCATCCTATCAATAACAACCCAAACAGAATCAAAACCCTTTCTAGTCTTATGTAACCCAGCCATAAAATCCATGTTAATTTCCTCCCACTTCTATGTAGGAAACACCATATCTTGGGCAAGGGCATCCGGCCTTTCATGTTCGACTTTGACTTGTTGGCAATTATGGCAACCGAACACAAACTTAGCAATGTCTCTCTTCATATTGCCCGACCAAAACACTTCCCTCAAATCTCTATACATCTTCGTATAACCGGGGAGAATAGAATAGGAAGAATTATGAGTCTCATCAAGAATCTTCTCTTTCAAGTCATACACACTAGGAACACACAACCTACTTGGTACCTAAGGGAACCATCTCCCCCTTGGGAGAAAACCTCCACCTTACTATCTCTCACCAAAGCCTTCAAATCTAGCAAGGCCGGGTCAAGATCTTGCTTTACCTTCACCTCCTCAATCAACAAAGATTTGGAACCATCAATCACCACCACCCTACCATTATCAACCTCCTCTAACCTAATTCCCAATCTAGCCAACCGATGGACCTCTCTAGCCACCTCTTTGCCCTTATCCCCAACATGTGCAAGGCTACCCATAGATACCCTATTCAAAGATTCAGCCACAACATTAGCCTTACCGGGATGATAATGCATACTTATATCATAATCCTTAAGAATATCTAACCACCTTCATTGTCTCAAGTTGAGATCCTTTTGGGTGAACACATATTTGAGAGTTTTATGATCGGTAAACACATCAATGTGCACCCCATACAAATAATGACGCCAAATTTTAAAAGCAAATACCATGGCGGCCAATTCAAGATCATGGATAGGATAATTACTTTCATGCACTTTGAGTTGTCCAGAAGCATAGGCTATCACCGTACCATTTTTCATCAAAACACAACCAAACCAAATTCTTGAGGAATCACAATACACCACAAACCCTTCTAGCCCCTCCAGTAGTGACCAGATAGGAGCAACCACAAGCTTATCCTTCAAAATTTAGAAACTCTTTTCACACTCATCGGTCCACACAAATGTAGCCCTCTTTTAGGTCAATTTAGTCATAGGAGAAGCAATAGAAGAGAACCCATTCACGAATCTCTGATAATAACATGCTAAGCCCAAGAAGCTTCTAATATTCGATGGGGGTCAAAGGTCTAGGCCAATTTCTAATCACTTTCATCTTTTTAGGATCCACCTTAATACCATCCCCCGAAATGACACGACCTTGAAAGTCAACCTCTTACAACCAAATTCACATTTCTCATACTTGGCATACAACTTCACTTCCCGCGATCTTTGTAGCACCACCCTCAAATGACTTACATGTTCCTCCTCACTACGGGAAAAGATCAAAATATCATTAATGAAGACCACAACAAATGAATCAAGGTAGGGTTTGAAGACCCTATTCATATGCTCTATGAAGATAGTCAGTGCATTGGTCAACCCGAAAGACATAATCAAAAATTCATAATGCCCATACCTAGTCTGGAACCATCTTGGGAATGTCACACTCCCTCACGTTCACGTGGTGATACTCGAACTAAAGATCAATCTTAGAGAATTGATTATCCCCTTGAAGTTGATCAAAAGGATTATCAATCTTTGGAAAAGGGAACTTATTCTTGATGGAGACTCTATTAAGTTGTTAGAAGTCAATACACATTCTAAGAGAACTATCCTTCTTATTCACAAACAACACTGGTACACCCCAAGGTGATTGGCTATACCTAATAAAACCCTTCTCCAACAAATCCTTTAGTTGCTCTTTCAACTCCTTCAACTCTGTCGATGACATATGATAAGGAGGAATAAAAATAGGTTGCGTGTCGGGAAAGAGATCTATACCAAAATCTATTTTCCTTTTGAGAGGAACACCGGGAAGGTCATTTGGGAAGACATCTAAGAACTTATTAACCACCAGAACCGACTTTATGGGAAGGACTTTAGACTCTACATCCCTAACCCTCACAAAATAATAGAGACACCCCTTTGAGATCAACCTTTGGGCTTTAATGCAAGAGATGAACCTACCATTGACCACCACATCATGACTCTCCCGCTCAAGGACGGGTTCGATTGAGAATAGGAATTTAACTTTACGGGTTCTACAATCAATAGAGGCATAATAAGCATGCAACCAATCCATCCCAAGAATAACTTCAAAATCCACCATATTCAACTCAACAAGATCACAAGGCAATATTTTATGCAAGATGCAAACGGGACAAATTCTATAGATCTTTCTAGAAATAATAGATGCACAAATAGTAGACACCTCATAAGACTCACAAAATAATTCGGGTTTAACATGAAACTTTTTGCCAACAAAAGGAATAACAAAAGAAAGAGTGGCACCCGGTTCTATCAATGCATACACATCAAAATCAAAGACTTTTAACATATTAGTGATGACATCGGGCAACTCATCTACCCCTTGCCTCCCTTGAAGAGCATAAAATCGATTGTGCCTTAGGGCACCACCTTGTTGGCCCCCTCTCCCCAAAGGAACTGCATTTGGACCCTGGCCTTGTAGACGAACATCATTACCGTTGTTGCGATTACGTGGACAATCCATCACCTTATGCCCCACTTCACCACAACCAAAACAAGCATTGGTGTCCTTCAAACATGGGCCACTATGACCCCTACCACACTTTGGACACATAGCATTAGGCACCACACCACTATTAACTTGGGACCTTGGGTAGTCATTGGCGAACCTTCTATTAGGAGCATGAGAAGACCCTTGTCCTTGATGAAGCCGGCCATCCTTAGGACTTTGGAACTTACCATCAAAATGGGCCTTCTTGGCTTCATTACCCTTTCTCTTTCTCAACTTCTCCCCCTCCAATTGTTTGTCATAAGTCATTAGGCGTGATAAATCCATGTCACTAATCAGCATAATGGCACGACGCTCCTCATTCACCAAATTGGAAATGCCCATAACAAAGTTATTCATCCTAGACCTCGGGTTAGTAACCAAGTATGGAGCATATTTAGAGAGTTGGTTGAACATGAGGGCATACTCCCTCACACTCTTAGATCCTTTCTTCAAATTCATAAACTTCATCAATTTGGCCTCCCTAAGCTCAAGAGCAAAGAACCAGTTGAGGAAAGTCGTCTTAAACTCCTCCCACAGAATCATATTGTTACTCCCCTTCTCCTTCCATTGAGTATACCATATTTGGGATACCCCCTTGAGTTGGTAAGCCGCCAGCTCCACCTTCTCTTTCGACCTCACACCCATAATAGATAACACTTTCTACACCTCATCAACAAATCGTTGAGGGTCCTCATCGTCTTTAAAACCATAGAAAAAGGTGGGTTCATCCTTATAAAGTCCTTCACTCGAGATGTCGAGGTAGGATCATGAGGGGCTTGGGCCCCTTAGTTGACTTAGTTAGCCATGGCTTGAGGTAGCAAGGTGAGAGCATCCCAGAGCTCTCCATGAGCCAGTTTTTATTCTTTGGGAATGCGGGCTCTACTTCCTATTATATTAGGCATGATCTAAAAATGGCAAATAACATTTGTTAAAGGGGAAACCTTACCTAATATCTATAGCACGATATAAATCATGAATAAGGAAAATATTTCCTAGAACGTCTCGTAGCCTCTTACTCATAGTCATGGTGCACAACAAAGCCATGAATAAGACTCTAATCAACGTCGTATGTTGGATGTTGAGGACCATTAACGACCTAGTTCTCTGATAATAAGTTTGTCACGTCCCAAGCCTAGGGCCTAGACGTGAAACGGCAAGTGGGGAACCCGAAGGGACCCCATATAAGCCTCTTAGCATATTCTTACACATCCTTGGTCCTGGAAGAAATTATACAACAACAATAAATGAAAAAGTAAATGTGGGGCTAAGGGACATCTTTGATAGCATAGAAACATAACAAGCCAATAGTTTAGCATTAACATATCATAAGGTTCCAATAACACCTCTGATACATAGATAGGAGCGGAGGCCAAGACAATCTTTGGGTTCACCCTCATAATCATAAGTTTTCAACATAAGAAGAGTCAATATATAGTGTAAATCAAGAGATGTATGTCCTCGGAGTTGAGGACTCACCAACTTTCTTTGAGAGAAATCATCTTAGCCACGTAGAGGAGGAAGATTATAAAGTGGAGCTCTGGTTCCTACATGGTAACATCATATAGGCATAGAGTATGTGTAGTATGTTTGAATGTACTAAGTATGTAGGATGCAATACAACAAGAGATAGGCAACATAGGCAAAATGCAATATCATAGGCAATAGATAGCATAATAACAATATGACATGTATGAATGATACTTGAAATAAAACATGCTTATATATAGAACATAATTCATATGTAGGAAAAGACCATCATCATAAACCAACAACTTATTACTTGGATCCTGTGTAGACCACCCGTTGGAAGTGATTGAGGAATCAACCTCTCAATTGGTTGATGGGCATGACCACCCCCCATCAAAAGTGATTGAGGTATCAACCCCTCAACTTGTTGATGGCACACCACCCCAATCTGAGGTGATTGAGGTATCAACCCCTTAATTGGTTGGTGTTTGTCACACCTAACCATCCATAGTCATTAAGGTATTAACCCCTCGATTAGTTGATAGTTGTCACACCCTACTATCCATAGTGATTGAGGTATCAACCCCTCAATAGGTTATGGTCAACTCACAACACAAAAGATACTTTTCTAGAAATCAACACATATACCCTCCTTTCATCATCATAAAGTCATACAAGTCATAGGTCATGCAATATATCATCAATAGATAAAGAACCCTAAATTGGACATTCATTAAATACTTGATGGGTGTGCAATGCTAGTGTAAAATCATACGATTGAAGAGGGAAATCATGTGAGAAATTCTAATGTAAATCAACCCATCAATACTTTGTAAAACCCTCATGTGAAATACGTTGGAAACCCCCATCAAAAATCATGACAAATCATAGTTTTATAGCTTAAAACATGCATAATCATAATAGACAAATTATCTCATGGTATAGACTTAAAATGAGTAAACATGTGTTTTCAATCACACTTTTATGAAATCCCAATTTAGTATATGATCAAAATCACTAATGAATAATACCCATAAGAAATACAACTTGGGAACGTCTAATTTTCATAGAAATGGAAGATTGAGCACCATGGGTAAAACAGGACCCATTGGTTGAAACCCACATACGTTAGACCTTGAGTTTCTTGTAATTGAGTTGGGAAAGAATGGAAGCTTAGAATGGGGTCTTGAAATCCAACACTTGTTCTTGAGTTTCCTTGAGTTTGTATTAGGGTTTTAATGGAGGCTCTTGAGAGATTTGAGAGTGTGTTCAAGTTGAGAGTAATGACTTTGATCCTTTGGAATAGGGTTTAAGTCTTTTGGGGAGGTTAACATAGCATTGGAAATCTAAAAAGGTCATTAGAATAAATAAAATTTATGAAAATGCCATTAATTCATGGATGGAAAAATTGGCAAAGTGATGCCCCACTGAGGCCCACACGGGTCGTGTGGAGTGCCCGTGAAGTTAGACTTGGTCAAAAATTGGAAGTAGGGATACTTTGAAAAATCACATTTTATCACTTTGACAGGAGCCTCCATGGATCGTGTGATGCTACACGGTCAACGTAATGGACCTATGGGGTTACAATTGGTGAGACAAATGCTGCTAAGAGACCCCACGCCAAGAATCACGGCTCGTGAGACCTGCCACATCCCGTTTGGATGGTTGTTGAATAACACTTGGCCAAAAACTCCCTCTATACTCACTAAGCTTCCCTTGCACACACCTCAAGGCTAGCCACACGGTCAGTGGCAAGCCACACGGTTAGTGCCACTGGCCTTGACATATGCCTTAGACCAAAAAAGGTCTTCTCCAGCTCAAGGCAGCCCAGACGGCCCATCCAGAGCCCCACTGCCCGTCAAGGTGCCCGTGTGGTTTCACTGCAGGGGAGGGTCTCATAAAGACGGTCATAACTCCTTTATATGAACTCAGAATGAGGTGAAACCAAGTATGTTGGAAATCTAACTCAAAGGGCTTTCCTTTGACATGTTGTAGATCATCCAGTTCCAAGTGTGCTGAAAGTTATGCTCATTTAAATTTGACCCTTGCATAAACTAACACCCAAAATTGAACTCATAGGGAAGTCCTGAACTCGTCAAAGTACTAGAAGTCTCCTATGACCCTAATACTCTTCCCACCTACACAAACAACACTTGAAACATGCATACATAAGAGCATGGAATTTCGGGGTGTCACAGTATGACCCCCTGTTCTTATTTTGTTTTTGTTATTATACATTAAGGACAAAATACATGTTTTTCGAGGGGGTGTGGGTAGTTATGGTCTAGGGTGATGTCTGAGTAGCCTTTAGTCCATAACTACCCTAGTTTTTGTTATCCCAAAGTTTTCTTGCTTGTGTTCATTTGCTTCATGGATCTTCATTTTAATGTTGAATCGATATGTTTTAGATGTTGTAGATAATATCTTTGGTATGTGGTTGTTAAACTTTTGGCATATACGTTGTCTTAAATGGTTTTTACGAAATGTTTTAGAAATTTGGTACCCACAAATTCTTTGTTGATTAGTAGTTATTTTGTAATCATGCATGTGTGAATGATTTGGCAATGTTTTTTCTAACTGAGTGAAGGCAAGTTGATGCTTGAAGCATGACTTGTGAGTCTGTGTTGGCTATGTCTGTGATGCCATGTGCGAGTGAGCTAATTTTTTTGTATTCATGCATTATGTACTAATTCAGAACTTTCCCTGTTATTCTGAGTTGGATTGGAGAATGTATGGATTAGGAAGGGATCTTAGGCCCTTGTTCTTTGATTTAGTCCACTTTTTCCCAAATGACCAACCAACTGGAAGAGTTTATCCCTTGTTCCAAATATTTGAGCCTTGCATGTACCTTTTTCTTTCTTAATACCTAACTAGCCTAACCTTGTCTAGTGAAATACCTTGATGTTGGCCCTGGTCTATCCTTGAACAATGTGAACCTTGATTGAGGTAAAAAGTCTAAGTTGAGGGTGGCTACCAAAAGTGGCCCTGGTTTGGGGATTGGATAGTGTGTACTTCACCTCAGGCCAAAAGCCTAAGTTGAGGGTGGCTTATGTTATGGTATAATAGCTAAAATGAGGTGATGAGTTGGGGAGTCATATACCTGCTAAGAGAAAGAAAAAAGATGCCATAGTATGAGTTGAAAAATCAAAATGAGTCTGAAAATAAGGCACGAGCTGAAAATTGAAGAGAAAGTACCCGAGAAAAGCTTGAAAATGAAGAATAAGGGCTAAAAAGTTGAGAGTGGTTGAGTTGTTAAGGTAAGGGTATTGAAGAGAGGGGTTCAAGGTTGGTCCTTAGTCACTAATTGTCCAAAATGTCACCCCAAAGCCCTATGAGCATACGTTACAAGCCTATAAAGTCCTAAAGAGATCCTAATGTAATCAATCATCAGTCTAGGTTATCAGTATACGAGCAAGCCTATGGTATCGGTCATCATGCATGAATCTCATTTGTGAGAGTGAATATGCTTTCACTACCCCTTAAGCAACATTTAAAAGCATATTGAGTGTAAAAAAAGACTTCTTTTCTGTGAGGGCATTTGCATTGCATGGCTAACATGTGACTTGTTAAGTGAAAGTGAATTGTTGATACTCCTTAACTTATCATAGTCGGATTATCAAATGTTTCAATATGTTATATTTTGCTTATTAGCTACATGATCAGGTTTTGAAAGAAGTTGTTATGGGTACCCGAGTTTACTCTGAGTGTGGTATATGCCATTGGGTTGATTACTATGTATTATTGTATTATCTATCCAAATTGAGTCGTCGCTTGAGAACAAGCAACAATTCTAAGTTGAGGACATTGATGTGTTGTCAAAATACAGCACATTTGATGCCTAAAACATAGGATGTTGGGTGTTCTTAATGTGACCTTTTATGGTTTTTATGAGTTTTTGTGTTGTTTTTATAGAAAATACAAGTTGGCCTAATTTTGGGAAAAAGTTGCAAAATTTTGTTGAAGTTTAGGACTTACGAGGCACACTACGAGCCATAGCTCAAGCTATGCGTCATAATGGTTCCCTCGTAGGAATTTCCAGTGTTCAAAATGCAGAATCTGATTTTTTGAAGATCATCTGTACGAGACCAAGTTATGAGGTGTAGGTCTCACTACGACTCGTAGGAGTAGGACTCGTAGCAAGTCCCAGTGTTGCTGAAAATTGAACCAAGAAATGCAAGCATAGACTACGAGAAGACACTACGAGTCATAGACCAGACTACGACTCGTAGAGGTGGATCGTATAGCAGTCAAGTCCAAAATGCTAAAGTGATAACAATGAAAGCCCGACTATGACTCGTAGGTCATCCTATGGGTCGTAACTACGAGCTGTAGTAGCTGCCAACCAAATCTTTTAATTGTTTTAAGGACCTTTTTATAAATAGTATAAATAGTATATGTTAGGGTCTTAAAATGAGTTCTTAAGAGAGCTTTTTCATAATTCTTGATAAAACACTTTTAAATTTTGGAGAGAGTTTTAGAGTAGAAAATTAGGGTTTTACTTTGAGATTCAAATTTGGAGATAGGAATCACTTGTAGGTTAGTTTCATCATTCAAGCTTGTGAATCCAAATTCAAAGTTGTTTTATTGTTCTTCACTATTCTTGGGTAATTTCTCAACTATGTTTGTTTCATTCATTGTATGTTTTCTTGCCCAAGCTAAAGTAGCTAAGTTGTGGGAACCATAAGTAGCTTACTTAGAAAATCCGGACTATTTGCACTTCTTGAATTGGGTATTTGCATGTATTGTCCATTTTTCTTCATTTTTCTTGTTGTTTAATGGTGGCCAACGTTAAACCCCGCCTAGTGTCATAATCCCGATCAAGGTAGTGATGAATAGGAAAAGAAAATGGGTCACAGGATTCGATTGATATGTTCTCATCTAATTAACCAAACCCGACCAAGGAGAGGCTGACTGGGACAATAGGTAATGGTTAGTTTGGCACATTATGGTAGTCGATCAAGCACCATTGTGAAATTCGACCTTCGCCTTTGTCGAAGGGTTGGAAGAACTTAAGTTATTGTCCTACATACATTGTCCCAAATTAAGTTGTGTTATCCGAGGTATTTGAGTTAGTGCATCATGGTGAACACAATTTCTCAAGTTTCTCTCCGATTTGATTGTCTCTACAATCTATTAGTATAGGTTTATTTTACCACATACCATTGCAAACCCCCTCCCCTTCTTGAGAATAGAGTTATTTGATGCTTGAAATGATTGTTGGTGAATCAAGGTGACAAAGCCCCATATTCCATTGGGATTCGACCCTAACCTACGATTAGGTTTTATATTTGACAACGATCACTTTATCTTCAAAGTGAGAGGTACTATTTAAGTGTGATCAATGGCACTAAAATCTTGATGTCGCCTAAGTTACACCTTATTTTGTAGGATAAAGCAGTCATTGTCAAGAAATAAAACCTAACCAAAGTTAGGGTTGAACCTACAAGAAATACGTAGACTTAGGAGAATTCAATTAATGCAACTCCAGTGATTAACCAACTTACTTCGCCAAAGGGGGGTGGGGTTGTCGTAACAAGCAAAAAAGTAAACCTAACTAATACAGGAGTTTAACCAATATGGAAAGAAACTAAGGTATTGTGTTCTCCATGATTCCCTAACTTAGTATCACCGGATAACCTAATTCTTTTCTAGTATGTAGCATGCAAGATAGTAAGTTAAGTTCACCAAATCCTTTGGTCTAGGCGAGATATGAAATTCACTATGTGATTTGTCCCATCTACACAGTGTCATGTTACTAACCCTTACCTATTAGTCCTCTACAATCTCCCCTTGGCCCAGGTAGGTTGATTAGGCGAGAACAAATTAATCGAATCTTATTAATTAATCTCTTTTCCTATTCATTACTACCTCGTTCCAGTCAATAACACTAGTTGGGTTCTAATGTTGTCCACCACTAGAAAACATGAAAAATAAAGACATTTAATTAATACATGCATGCACATTTTCCAAGAATTGTAATTTAGCTGGTTTTACCTTATTAGTTCGTCATGGTTCCCACAACCCTAGCTGTGGATTTAGAAACTCATGATTTGTGTAGATGCAAGACTTATAAATTGGAATAACATAACGGAGCACTTACATAATTGAATTAAGCACAAATAAATTCAAGCTTCAATGAGAATCACAAGATTAGAAGACCAAATCAAAGTACAAGTGTTTCTCAAAACTCTCCAATGTTTTCTCTACTATATCTCACGAGTTTTTTGTCAGTTGGTCAAACTCTCTAAGAAAATAACCTAAAAACCAATTTATAATATTCAAAATACAAGTCCTAAACAAAATACAATAACTAGGTCAGCATGCCTCATGATTAGCTTTACGGGCCGTATTGCATTCCACGGCCCATAATCGAGCTCTCATACATTGTTGCTGCAAATTTGGACTTGTGATCTATGAGATCCCACTACAGCTCAAAGAGTGTTCTATGATCGTAAGTGGGTTTCATGTGATGAAACTTCAGAAAGTCCCTCTTCTCTGATCCTCAAGGCACGAGACATAATCTACCACTCGTATAATAGTTCATGACCCATCTGCATGTTCGTAGAACAAATTTCAGAAAATCATCCCCTCACTAGAATTATCCATGAAACCTACTTCATGGCCCGTAAAGAGTCTCGTACATCATTAAAAGTCAACAACTTCTGCATTTTCTTCCAAAAATCAATGCCAACTCTGAAATCCTGCAAATAAAGTACAAAAGCACATTAAACCCACTAACATTGCATTGAGAAGACATAAAATTCTAAACTTTAAGCATCAAAAGTGTTGTATTTTAACAGCACATTAACGGGCATGTGGCTTGTATGTATGTTTTCAGACTTAATGATGAGTCATTTTTTAAACGACCCCGAAAAGTACCGAAAAACATGCCTCAGATGTGTCCAGAATTTTAAATTTCATATATCTCAAAATACGTTTGTTATTTCAAAAATCTGACTCCATATTCTTGTTCAGGGGGTCAAAATTAGGTGTAAAGGGGTCTAACCCCAATTTAAGAGTGAAAGGTTAGCAATTATGAAATTCCAAGAATGCAATTTCCAGTGGCAAATCCACGTCGCTTCTGCAACACGCCATAGTACAAAAGTGGACTATTTTTTTACTCGGTCCAAGATTTCTAAGTCTTGGTCCTAAGTGTTCCCAAATGTGTGTTTATCTATACTTAGCCTTATTTTTACCCTCATATCATCCTAAACATTTCTCAATACTCACTCAAACACTTTGCCATATTTTCACTCCCAAAATTCAAGTCCCAAACCCTCATCCCAAGCTAAGGTTTTCCTTCAATGTTCTTCTTCAAGCTTATTCTCCATCTCCAATCTTCACCAAGTTCATCTCCAAGCTAAGGTATGTGGGTTTCTTTCATGGGTTTCTTTCACCCATGATACCCAAGCCTACTTTTACTCAAATTGCATGATTCAAAGTTAATTTACAAATGGGTCTTGATTATTGTGAAATTCACTGCACATTATCTTAAAGCAATGTAAAGTTGTGACTATTTTGCTATGTTTTGAGCTATAAATCTTGGATCTATTGTAAGACCTGAGGAGGGGTTTTGATGTATATTCCTTGAGGGTGTTGGAAGGTGTTGATTGATGGTCTTACAATGGATTTTCTTGCATGATTTCATGTATATATTTCATGATTTTACACTAGCATTACACACCCTATAAGTGTTTGATAAAATATTCGGATGTGGTTTCTTGAGGAGTTGAAGGTCCAAAGCGTGAGATATGATACGATTGACTATATGATGATGAAATGAGTTTATGTATCTTATATACTCTATATAAAGTGTTGCATTAGACCATGCCCAATCCGAGGGGTCTAAGAACCCAGATAACCGAGATGGGGGTTTGTACTCATCAACCGAGTGAAGGGTTAGTACTTCTCCACCTAGTGATGGAGTGGTATCATCACTAATCAAGATGGAGGTTTGTACTAATCAATCGAGGGAAGGGTTAGTACTTTTTGAAGGGTTAGTACTTCTCCACCTAGTGATGGGGTGGTATCATCATTAATCAAGATGGAGGTTTGTACTAATCAATCGAGGGAAGGGTTAGTACTTTTTTACCTAGGTGATGGGGTGGTATTATCACCAACCGAGGTAAGGGTTAGTACTTCTCCACCTAGGTGATGGGGCTGCATTATCACCAACCAAGCAAAGGGTTAGTACTTCTCCACCTTGGTGATGGGGCGGCATTATCACCAACCGAGTGAAGGGTTAGTACTTCACCACCTAAGTGATGGGGCGGCATCAACACTAACCTGTCAAAGGGTTGTACCTTGGAAATCTAGCTTGGTCTATTCTACACATATGATATCCTATATAAGCATGAGTTAGTTAAGCATGTTTTACTTGACCATTGATCATACATGCCATTCTGTTATATGATGACTATTACCTATTGTTATACATTTTGATTATGACGTCTATCTCTTGTTGTATTGCATCCTACAGACCTAGTACATTTAAATGCACTAACGCATACTTTATGCCTACATGATGTCACCATGTAGGTACCAGTGCCCAAGTTTATCATCCTGCTCCTCCACGTGGCTAGTTCGATACTACTCAAGCTAGTTGGTGAGTCCTCCACTTCGGGGACCTTAGTCTATATTGCCCTTATTATGTATTGAGACATTCTTCTTTATTTTCTATTTTGACAATAAGGGTGAGCCGAGTTTCTTTGTCTTGTCCCCCGCTCTTATCTAAGTATTAGAGGTGATTGTTGGATATTTTCTGTATCTATGATATGAGTTTTACTCTTGTCTCTTGATTATGATGTTATGCAAGTTTTCCCCTTAGTCCCGTTGCTCCCTATTCTTACTCTTTATGTTGTTTATATGCTTCCGTGACCAATGATGTGTAATGACAATTTAAGAGGCTTGTTTGGGGTACCTTCGGGTTCTCCATTCGCCGTGTCACGTTTAGGCCCTAGCCTTGGGTCGTGAACATTTTAGTGAGAATTTCTATTTTGTATATGCTTTGGACATGATAAGGTTTATTTTCTGTACAGACTAAAGTTTTCTCAAATTTGTGAATTTCATATGTTTATTGATAACTCTGATAATAAAGATATTAACTTTCTATTGTGATGTTACACAAGGTATAAGAAAGTGATTTTGGACTATTAAAGTTGTCACGCCCCGGGAGGGTATCCTAGGTGTAACTGGCACTCGAAAACTATTGCTATCCCCCAAGCGAACCACCTAGTCTCATCGTCTTCGTTCAATTGGTTCCTTCATTGGAAGATAACAAAGAAATTAACTATCTATTAGAGGGCTACATGACTATCACCATCACTATCGAAATATAAGATAAGAATTTCAAAAAAAAATAATCTCCATATAAAGAAAGAAAGAGGGAAAAGAACCCCGATATCAGCCATCATCAATCTACGTCTATGAAGCCTCTATAACTATCATTTAAGAAGGTACCCTTACAAGCCATGGCTACCATAGTCCAATAAAAAGAACTCAAAGAAAAATGAAAGCAAGTAAAGTGAGCATGTCCTCCTGGAGGCAGGGGAGGACTAAGTCTAGATCAAGGAGCTCTAGACCTCAACGGTTTACCTGTTGAAGTCCTCTGTCTACAGAATCTGTATCATGAAACGATACAATGCCAAAGGGGCATTAGTACGTGGAATATATTGTATGTAAAATGAGCTAAAGGAAACAATATACAGTGACAATAGTTCATCAATCATTCATCCTCAACTCAGAGTAAGAAACAGGTCTCTATCACATCACTGTCCATCAAGAAGTCACACTAACACCTCAACTTCCGAGAACTATCAACATGAACTTATCGAGGAGTTCCTATAATTGACAACCACCACCCATGAGCGGGTGATAATACAACAAAGAGATATCATTACCACAACCGTCCAGTACCTTTCAGAGGTAGGGGACGAGTCTATTGAGGATCCCAAAAGAAGTTTGTCAACCCCTGTACGGGACAAAGGAAACATATGCTTTCACGGTCCAATCCTTTCCTATGCTAGCCACATAGTTAATGAGTGCAAGTGGGACTCACTCTTACCCATTTCAGTGTTAATACTCCTCCATCACTCAACATGCTCATAAATCTATCAATATATCAAGGATTTCCATCATTCATCCCCTACGGGCAAGAACACTCAGCTCATCTCATCATGTATCAACTCAAGGAGTAAGATTATTCCTTAAGAACTAAGGTTCAATCTCATTAGTCTCTAAGAACACTAGTTCAATCAGTTTCAATTATCAACACACTCATCTCAAGACTCAGACTCCAACAATCCACACCTTCAAACAATCAAGGCTCTAGACATTACCCCTAAGTTCATTCTTGAAGTTCTAAACAAGGGGAATCATGGAATTTAGGTATACAATCACACAATAATGCATATAAACAGTAAATACAAGTATGGTGATCATATATTTGAGATAATATATAGAAATTAAAGATAATATTCAAGAAATTCTTCAAGAATCACTACTTAAGATCCATCAACTGTCAATTGTCAACCTACTACATGTATTGGGGCACATGGAAGAATAATTCCATGTTCTGGGTAGCCATTACATACCCGGGATGATGAATTTCTACCTTTCATTCAAGAATTTAGCCTTAGACTCAAAACCCTACTCTTGCTCTTTTCTCTTTCCCTCAGTTTCTCTCATTTACACTTAGAAAAATATGGATTTTGAAATCTTTTTCGTACGAAATAAGTGTTGAGAACATGTTTTGGGACTTAAAAATGGGTTGGGAATGACCAAATTACACTTCCTAAAATTAAAAAAAATCATTTCAAAATTTGTACTGGTCTGTGACGTGCCAAGGGCATAGACTAGTACATTTTTCTAACTTTCTGAAATAATCCAATTCTCGTTGAAAAAACAAAGGTTTAAGTATGTCTCCGGGCCCCCTCTGCGTCGCACCAGGGGAGGGGATTGACACAGTTTTGGAAAGAAGTAGCTAAAATTATTTTTTGCTCTGGTTACTCTTAAATTAGGTTGAGACCATTTTCCGACTTGATTTCCCATGCTGATCGCGAATCTGGTGTCGGATTTCCAATCGGAGCTTTGGAAGATACATTGTGCGCACAATTACATTTTAGGGGCATTTCGATAATTTCATGGGGTGTTACATCATCTCACTTTTGGGATCATTCCTCCTCTAATGATGAGTAAGAATAGAATAAAAGCATGAGTAACCTCAAAACTCACCTCATTCCTCACTCGGGAACTCTCGAACTCTCAACTATCCATCACCAATTTATCTCAGTCTTAGACTCGGGAATAGAATTAGATAAATGCATCAACTCAATGAAAGGAGACATTCAATCATGTTAAGTATCAGGACATTTACCTTCGACATCATCATCATTTGACACAAATAGGTGCGGATATTTGAGTTTTATCTCTTCCTCAGCTTCCCACATAGGTTCCTCAACAAATTGATTCCTCCATAAGACTTTAACGGAGGAAATCTCTTTATTCCTCATCTTACAAACTTGTCAATCAAGGATTTGGACTGGAATATCTTTTTAAGATAGGCTATCCTTCACTCCCATGCTCTCAATAGGAATTGCTAAGGTAGGATCTCCCAAACACTTCTTCAACATTGAAACATGAAACACCGGATGGACTCCATCTAGCTCGGAAGGCAAGTCTATCTCATAATCCACCTTCTTAGTCCTCCTCAAAATATGGTATGGTCTGATATATTATGGACTCAACTTCCCTTGCTTACCAAACCTCATGACACCTTTCATGGGTGACACCTTCAAGTACACCCAATCATCCACATCAAACTCCAAGTCTTTTCTCTTCATGTCCCTGTAAGACTTTTGATGATTATGTGCCGTCGTCAACCTCTCTTTGATAACTTTCACCTTCTCCATAGACTGGTGGACAAGGTCAGGTCCGATCAATTTAGCTTCACCAACCTCTAACCAGAATCAATGATCTATATCTCCTCCCTTATAATGCCTCATAAGGGGCCATCTGAATGTTGACATGGTAGCTATTATTGTATGCAAACTTAATCAATGGTAGATGGTCGTCCCAGTTACCCTTATAGTCGATGATACAAGCTCTCAACATATCCTCCAAAGTCTAGATAGTACGCTCTGCCTGTCCATCGGTCTGAGGGTGAAAAAGCAGGTGCTCAGATGTACGTTCATACCTAATCCCTTTTGAAAGGATATCCAAAATTAGGAGGTGAATTGAGATCCTCTATCCGAGATGATGGACAAGAGAACACCATGCAACCTCACAATCTCCTGAATGTATAGTCGGTCATACTCCTTAACCATATAAGTTGTCTTGACAACAAATAGTGGGCTGATTTCATCATAATATCAGCAATTGCCCATATTGAATCAGCTGCTTTCGGGATCTTGGTAAGCCCTGATGAAATCCATGTTGATCGTATCCCACTTCCACTCAGTAGTTTCAAAGTTTTAGGCCAGTCCACACATTCTCTGATGTTCAACCTTAACCTGTTGACAATTAGGGCATTTACGGACAAATTCAACAATGGCCCTCTTCATTCCATTCCACCAATAGATCTCTCAAGTCATGGTACATCTTGGTGGAACCAGGATAGATGGAATATATGGCGCTATGAGCTTTTTCCATGATCCTACCTCGAGCACCATCAATATCGGGCACAAACAGTCTTCCCTAGTATCTTACCACCCCATCTCCCTCTTTGGAGAAAACCACCATCTTCTGCTTATGCACTGCTTCTTTCAATTGGAATAAGATAGGGTCTTGATCTTGCTTCTCCTTCACTTCTGACACTAAGGATGAAGCAGATCCATTTTGAACATTGACCTTGCCTTCATTGTTTTCCTCGAGTTGCACTACTAACCGAGATAATCTATGAACTTTCTTAGCTAGTTCTCTCTTTCCTTTCTCCACATGGGCAGTGCTACCCATAGACATCCTGCTAAGAGCACCAACAACAATGTTAGCTTTACCTGGGTAGTAGAGAATGCTCATATCATGATCCTTGAGCAACTCCAGTCATCTCCTCTGTCGCAAGTTGAGCTCTTTTTTGCTAAACACGTAGTGCAAACTCTTATGGTCAGTTAACACGTCCACATGCACTCCATATAGATAGTGATGCCAAATCTTAAGTGTGAATACCACCACTGCCAACTCAAGATCATGAGTCGGATAATTTTTCTCATGGATCTTAAGTTGTCTGGAAGCATAAGTTATCACCTTCCCTCTCTGCATAAGTATACAACCCAATCCAACTCTTATGCATCATAGTATATCATGAAGTCCCCTATCCCGTCTGGCAAGGCCAACACTGGTGCTGTAGTCAATCTAGTCTTCAACTATTGAAAACTCCTTTCACATTTGTCACACCACTGAAATTTGGCTTTCTTCTCAGTTAGCTTCGTTAATAAGGATGACAAAGAAGAAAAAGCCTCAATAAATTTGCAATAGTACCCTACCAAACCCAAAAATCTTCTTATTTATGTCGGAGAAGTTGGTCTAAGCCAGTTCTTAACCACTTCAATCTTCTGGGTATCCACCCGAATACCATCTCCCGAAATAACATGGCCCAAGAAAGTCACGAACTTGAGCCAAAACTCACACTTTGAGAATTTTGCACACAACTCATGGTCTTTGAGCATTTGTAAAACCACTCTAAGGTGATTAACATGCTCTTCTTTATCTTTAGAATATACCAGAATATCATCAATAAACACCATCATGAACATATCAAGATATGGTCTGAATACCCTGTTCATCAAATCCATGAAGGTTGCAGGTGCATTTGTCAGCCTGAAGGACATAACCAAGAACTCAAATTGGTCATACCGTGTTCTGAAGGGTGTCTTTGGGATATCACTTTCCCTTAATTTCAGCTGGTGGTAACCCGATCTGAGGTCTATCTTAGAGAAAGAAATAGCACCCTGAAGTTGGTCAAATAGATTATCTATCCTGGGGAGGGAATACTTATTCTTTATGGTAACCTTGTTCAGTTGCTGGTAGTCTATACATATTCTGAGAGACCCATCTTTCTTATGCACGAATAGGACTGGAGCACCCTAAGTGAGACACTAGGCCTTATGAAACCTTTCCCTAACAAGTCCTTCAATTGTTCTTTTAATTCTTTCAACTCTACGGGGGCCATTCTATAAGGTGGAGTTGAAATGGGCTTGGTCTCGGAAAGAACATCAATCCCAAAGTCAATCTCCCTCTGAGGAGGGACTCCAGGCATATCATCAGGAAACTCATTCACAATCGGGACTGACTCAAGAGTAGAAGTTTCAAAATCATCAGACTTAAGTCGCATGAGGTGGTAACCACAACCCTTGGAGATCAGCTTTCTAGCCCTAATAAGAGATAAATTTTCCCTTTGGGACAACAGAACTCCCTTTCCACTCTAAGACAGGCTCATTAGGAAATAGAAACTTAACAATCCAATTTCCACATTCGACAGAAACATAACAGGTGTGAAGCCAATCCATGCTCGTTATTATATCAAACTCAATCATCTCCAACTCTACCAAGTCAACTAAGGTGTGTCTATGATAAATAGACACTACACAATCCCTGTAAACTCTCTCAGCTAAGATAGACTCACCAGTAGGAGTAGAAACGGTAGAAGGTTCAAGCAAACACTCTGCAAGAATCCCAAACTTACTAGCCACATAAGGGGTCATAAAAGACAAGGAGGCACCCGGATCAAGTAATGCATAACAATCAAAGGTAAATACTCTAAGCATGCCCGTGACAACATCTAGTGCAGCTTCTGATCCTGTTTATTACACATAGCACAAAGGCGGTTCATCCCGCCACCTGTACTAGTAGTAGTACCCCTCTGCTGGTTTCCCGCTGGGATACTGCGGAAGACTAAGCTTTGTTGCCCCCCTCACCTCGCCTTCTCTTTGGACACTCAAAACTAAAATGACCAGTCTATCCACATTAATAAAAAACATTCTTTCCCACACGATATTCACCTAGATAAGCTTACCACATTTATTGCAAGGTGGATTTCCCCTCGTACGTTAGGTCACACTGGCCTGAGATTGAGAACCCGGAGCCCTGAAATTCTGATAACCATATGATTTCTGATCATACCTGTTTGGCTGCACAGGCGGACAAGCTACAGACGATACAGGATGGGATGATCTCCTCTGAAAGTAGGACTTGTCACCCTTATTTTGTCTCTGCGGGCTAGGCTCATGTCCCGCTGACTTCGACTTTTGGTTCATCTGCTCTTCTATATCCTTCTTCTTGTCTTCCTCTGTTTGCTGGGGATACATCATAATTCTGGAGATGTCCATGCCCAGAATTAGCAAGGTTGCTCATATTCTTTCTTCACACATCTGCCCAGACTAGACACAAACTTCCTTATCCTTGCCCTCATGTCTTACACCATCTCTGAAGCATACCTTGACAGCTTAATAAACTTAAGGCTATACTCCTTCACCATCATCCCTCCCTGCTTCAGATTCGCAAACTCATGCACCTTTGCCTCCCTTAACTCTTAAGGAAAGAAGTGGTCAAGGTAGGTTGTCTCAAACTCTTCCCATATTGCAGGCTCCGCATTCTTACCTCTATTCTCCTCCCACTAATTGTACCACACATTAGTAACATCCTTCAACTGTAGGAGGCAAGCTCAAGTCCCTCAATCTCATTAGCATGCACCGCCTTCAGAACCTTATATATCTCATCAATGAAGTTTTGTGGGTCCTCTTCTACTTTCAATCCCGTATACACTAGCGAGTTCATCATCAGGAAGGCTCTAACTCTGGTGGCAGTTGAGGGCTCCTGTGAGCTAGAACTAGGAGCTTGAGGACTTCGGTTATTACCCTAAGAGGCCACCAATTGAGTCAACATGGTGATGGCTCCCTTAAATTATGCCTCGGTAGTGGCAGCTGGCTGAGGCAGAGCAAGGGGCGCCTATGGGACCTCAGCAGTCCTAGCAGTCGTCCCTGTCCCCTAGCCTCTGACTGAATCGGGACCACTGGTTGAGCATTCTCAGCAGCTGGGGCTGGGGAATCTCTCTGAGCAATTGTTCTCTTTGGCGGCATTCTCTATAAACATATAACGCACAAATTAAAATGAGATTTCCATAAAGTTAAACTCTATCATACGAATCTAGATCATAGAAAAAGGGGAACACTTTCTAATGTCTTATAGCCTCCTGCTTATGAAGTGTGGTGCACAACACACCCATAAATAAGACTCTACTAGACAAGGCTTCATAGACTCCGTAGGACATTCAAACCTGGCTCTGATACCATCTGTAATGACCTGGCCCAACATTGTGAAGTATTGTCCGCTCTTAGCGCTAGCCCATCACGGATTTGTCCCTTTAGGCTCAACCTAAAAGGAACCTCACAGTATATAGACCAGTACATTACTTTATATCCACAGCATCTCTCCAGTGTTTTGCCGATGTGAAACATCTTCTCTAAAGATGGGTTGTTACATACACCTCCTCTATGGACTCAGCATCCTCACTGAGGTTTGCCCCACCGCTTGGGATTTGCCTAGACTCAGCATTAAGGTTTGCCCCGCCTCACCAGAATTTGCCTAAACTCAGTTGAACTCTAGTCCCACATCGACAAGACTGACACAGGAACCGGGAGGGTACCGTAGGGGTAACTGGTACTCGGAGACTATTGCTAGCCCCCAAGCGGACTACCTAGTCTCATCGCCTTTGTTCAATTGACTCCTTCATTGGAAGATAACAAAGAAATTAACTATCTATAGAGGGCTACATGACTATCACCATCACTATCGAAACATAAGATAAGAATTTCAAAAAAAACAATCTCCATACAAGGAAAGAAAGAGGGGAAAGAACCCTGACATCAGCCATCATCAATCTACGTCTATGAAGCCTCTATAATTATTATCTAAGAAGGCATCATGACGGGCCATGGCTACTATAGTCCAATAAAAAGAACTCAAAGAAAAATGAAAGCAAGTGAAGATGCCCTCCTGGAGGCAGGGGAGGACTCACCAAGTCTGGATCAAGCAGCTCTAGACCTCGATGGTTCGCCTGCTAAAGTCCTCTGTCTATAGAATCTGCATCATAAAATGATGTAGCGCCAAAGGGGCCTTAGTATATGGAATGTATTGTATGTAAAACGGCTAAAAGAAACAATATACAATGACAATAGTTCATCAATCAATCATCCTCAACTCAGAGTAAGAAACAGGTCTTTATCACATCACTATCCATCAAGACATCACACTATCACCTCAACTTCTGAGTGCTATCAACATAAACCTATCTGGGAGATTCTATAACTGACAACCACCATCTATGAGCCAGTGATGATACAATGAAGAGATGTCGTTGTCACATCCGTCCAATACCTTGCCGGCACTACTAAAAACTAGCCCAAAAAACCATGTTAAAAAATGACAGATTGCATCACAAAACTAAGCGACGAACTAAGGACGCAGTCCGCGCTTTCTTATTTTTTATTTTTTAAAAATATTTTAATTACGAAAAGCGACGGAAGGTAACTATATGTCCGTCGCTTATCTTTACGGATTTTTCTGGCAAATATTATTATTTATTTTTAATATATTTTTATAAATTGCGACGGACTCAATGACGAAGTCCGTCGCTTATATATTTTTTTAAAATTAAATCTTTAATATTTTAAACAAAGAAATTATTATAAAGAAATAATATGTTTAAAAAAACTGTTACGACGGACAGAGTGTCAATATCCGCCGCTTTTTAAAAAAAATCTATTTAAATAATTCAATCTTTATAATTATATTAATAATTAAATTTTTTATAAAAAAAGTGCGATTGATAGAATGGGTATCTTCCGTCACTATTTTTATTAAAAAAAATAAAACAAATTTTTTAAATGAAATAATATTTTATTTAAAAGGGGCGACGGACTCAGGGACACACTCCATTTCCACTAAATTAATATGAACCCCAAATCAAATCATTCCCCCCGATATTCCCCTCTCACTCTCACTCTCTCTCTCTCTCTCTCACTCACACACACACACACTCACTCACACATTAACACGAAAACCATAACAATGCCGCCCGTTTTTCATCGTCGTCGCCGTCTGCTGTTTTCCGTTAAATGTTGAAGTGCCGCCTCTCGCCGTCCATCCCGACAAGGTGTCCTCGCTGGCGGAACCGTAAGTCCCCATATCTCTCTCTTCTCTTTTCTGTTTCGGTTTTTTTAAAATTTTAAAAAATTAAAAATGTTGAGTCTTTGTTAGTTTAGCTTACATATATTGTTGAATTGTTATATTGATTGTAAATTAGAGAAGAAAGTTTGTGTTTTGATTTTAGGGTTTAGTTTGATTTTGGTATGTTGAATTACTTTGTGATTTTGCGGTTTTTGATAGTGTGAATTAAAGTGTATTTGTAATGACTAATATTGTTGGTTTGTATATTTAAATGTGAATTTGTGAATGAGTATATATTTTGGATTCTAGTTTGATTTTGGTATGTTAAATTACTTTGTGATTTGGGGGGTTTGGTAGTGTGAATTAAAGTGTATTTGTAGTGACTAATATTGTTGGTTTGAATATTTAAATGTGAATTTGTGAATGAGTATATATTTTTGGATTCTAGTTTGAATTGGTATTTTAATTACTTTGTGATTTGGGGGTTTTGGTAGTGTGAATTAAAGTGTATAATTTAAAGTGATTAACCTTATTTATTCGAACATTTAAGTGTGAATAAGTATTTTGGATTGTAGTTTAAATTGAATATTTTGAGTTAGACTATAAAATTGAGTGTAGTTTAAATTTGTGAATGAGTATTTTTGGATTTTACCTTGAAACTGGTTTTGATTTAGTTTGTGAATTGGATTTTGTTAGTTGGAATTAAAGTGCAGTATTTGAAGTTATTGACATTGTTGGTTTGAATATTTAAGTGTGAATTTGTGAATGTAGATTCTTGGATTGTAGTT